>JARKIC010002321.1:0-66905 GCA_029378375.1 Mycena olivaceomarginata | reverse complement strand
CAGTGACAGAGGGACGCAGTTCGTGGGATACTTTATGCGGGACCTTTTGAAGCTCCTGGGCATAAAATCGAACACTTCGACGGCCTACCACCCACAGACCAATGGTCAGACCGAACACGTCAACCAAAACATCGAACAATACCTTCGGGTTTTCACCAACTTCTTGCAAGACAATTGGGCGGACTGGTTGACGCTAGCAGAGTTTAACCACAACGATCAAGTCAGCAAGACGACGGGTTTCGGTCCCTTCTTCGTCACCATGGGATTCCATCCGCGAAAAGGCACTGAACCGCGACTTGAGGTCCCGACCGAAGATGCGACTAAATTTGCAACCCGGATGTCTAAAGTTCGAGAGGAAGCAGGGGCTGCCATGCGGGCAGCACAGGAGACGATGAAGAGGTTCTATGACGCCAAACGACAGTCAGACCCCGACTATAAACCCGGCGATAAGGTGTATCTGTCCGGGGCAAATTTGGTCACTCATCGCCCGACGAAAGAAATTCGAAGCCCAGCGTTATGGTCCCTTCACGGTCGTCCGGAAGGTTGGAGCCATCTCTTATGAACTGAAACTTCCGGATTCTTGGAAGGTTCATCCGGTCTTCAACACCGTCTTCCTTCATCCCTGGGTTCCGCCTGTCGCTGCCCATCAGCACCACGACGATCCTCCCCCTCCAGACGTAGTAGACGGGGTGGACCTCTATGAGATTGCAGAGGTGCTGAAGATATGCTTCAACAAAGCGTAAGCGCTTGCAGTACCTGATCCGATGGGAGGGTTATGGACCCGAGGATAACACCTGGGAACCATTGGAACATTTGGGGGATTCTACCGAATGTCTGATGACTTCTACGAGAAGTACCCGGCGGCTCTGAAGGAAACCGCCCATGGGAGAAAGTGGGTCATCACGGGTGAAGACCTATGGAACAAGAAGCGATGCCGATCGTGAAACCCGAGGCGGGTTTCACCTAGAGGGGGGGTAATGTCATGAATCGTCTTTTCATTTTACTTCCAGAACCCGAACAACCCGAACAACCGATCATTGATCAGATCAACTATCTGATCAATCGAACCAGATACCGTTTTAGGATCCTAACGGTTTCGATTGGTTCCCCGACCTTCGGGTTCCCGATCACCCCTCTACGTTCATATACCCCTTCATTTACTTTGCATTAATCTTGTCCGTTGCCGTTGGACACTGTACCTTAATTTACAACCCCTAGAGACTTTAGTATATAAGCTGTAGTTAATTCCCTGTACTTTACACTATTCTAGTCTAAACTCCAGGCTTATTGTTCGGAACTCTTCGTGCTTCAGTCGCCCTTGTCACCTCAGAACCCGGAATCTGCTCTGTGCTGACAACGGGGTTCAACTGCTGTTGAAAACAAAGCGAAGGCTGTTCGCGTGGAATATCCCACCATCAAATTTGTATCCATCTTCTTATCGCTACCTACCTACCTGCTGTTTGGACTAATCTGGGCTCCAGATCTTCACGGGAATATTGGGGCACTCTGATCAAAAAAAACCCAGCAGCCATCACCCCGTGAAGATCTGGTGCAGTTTGACCGCGGAGAGGGTGCTTGCTCACATTGGTCACAGATGTCATACCACTCTTCTAGGAAATCTTTAACCATTAACACGCCGCAAGCTGCCAATAAATTCAGATAGGCTCTCTTCGGGACATTAAGTGTACTAAGGTGTAATGTGGCATCTTTCAGCTTCTCAGTGACTCTGTATCTTGAGAGAAGATAGTGATATACTGGGTAATTTCGCAGAAAATTGGGAGGAGCTCATGCTAAGAGGTATATTGACACGTCAAAACCATTGTATCACATTCTACCATAGATAAAACACGCTTGGAACTTTACTTTAGACCCAACTACACGCTTTCAAGCAAATGCTGCATCCAACAGTAAAATGTACGCACCAGAAAGATCTCTCTCTCAGCTACAGAGTGATCCTAATCTTGTAGAGGACATATTTATTGCTCACTGAGACTAGAAGGAACATTTTAGCTAACCAAAAAGTCTGTTTCTGAATTGTTGAATGCCAAATTCCACACGGAGGTGCGTGGAGGGTTACATCACGAAAAAGGTACCGAAAATCGCCGGGAAAATTCCTAGGGGCTTGAATATAGAGTATCAACGTGTCCACAATGTTTCAAGATTGTGAGATGAGTGAGGGACAAACAATTCAAATCTTTTCGGCGGAGGAGTAAGCGCGTGACACAAGCCCCCTCCCGCCGGCTAAACTGCACCAGACGTTATACTTAGGGCAGTCAACCGCCATCAGATTTTACCATCATAACTGCCTCGCCCGCAGTTTAGCATCACAACATTGCCTTTTTGGTGATTGCCCGCGAGCGCAGCGAGCGGGGACTGCTCTACAACGTCTGGGAACGAAACTTATACCTGACACCTTAATTCATTAACATCCATGATCATCAGCCGCTTTGCAGTGCCATCAAATTCCTATCCATCTTCTTATCGCTACCTACGGTAACCTACCTACCCGCCGTTTGCTAATACCTGACGCCTTAATTCATTAACATCCATGATCATCAGCCGCTTTACATCATTACTTAACGGTAGCTGTGCACTGCTATATATAAGGAGCCTTCCAAAGGGACGTGTCACCCACTGATTTCGTCTCGACATGGAAAAGCAGCAACTGGCTCCTGATCCCGGACCTCAACGGCGAAAATCCAAGCCCGTCAGCTCTTAGGATTACTGCGCGCCGTGCTGGTTGTCTTCGGTGCATCGGGCGTCCTCCTGGCCGTGTGGATCGCTGGAAAGATTGGTCTGCAGTTTGTGGACAAATTGAAGCCGCCACACCTGGCTCTCTATCAGAACGAAACTTGGGATCAAGTTACCAACCGCAGTACTGTTGTGAGACCACTCGTTTCTGGCGGCGACAGGTTCGACATTATTGCCACTGTGGCTACGTGGAAATGCTCACAGCAGGCGGCCTATCAGGCTGATCGGTACCCGGATGCAGCAAGTGAGCTGGTGGAAGACTCGAAATTCACCCATTTCCACCGGGAAATCCGTGTCTCCAAGTCCAACATCGGCCAGCTGTCGATGTGGTTTGACGAGGGAGTCAGGCCCACTAAGGCACAGGATGACATCTTCGAAGTTGCACTATATTCCGGAGTTATCATTCAGAACGCCACCTTATCCGACAAGGGTCTTACAGCGGCAGTTCCTTTGGAATTTCCGCTTGGAGTTTTGTGAGAGCTTCCTCCATCTTCGGGCACCAGAGATTGAGTTGGCGACCCAGCTTGGAGCAGAATCTCACCGCAGAACACCTGCGCGCATCCTTCGTCGTTTCGCCGTCCGTGAAGATGGATCACCTTCGAAATTTCTCTTCATGGATGCCAGACTACGTGTTGGAAACTCAGTGGCGTTCTCGAGCTGCATCGTAAGCGTCGTGCTTTCTGTGAATTCTGCAACGCCCTTATCCACATATGCTTAGACCTACCGAACAGAAATCACTGATTGACAGGGCCATTGACTCGTTTTCCCTTTCTGTCCCTATGATCGAATTCCATCCGATCGTGAGCCACTGCGATGATGCTCAACGCCGCTGGTTTCACTAATACTACGCCGGCACACAATCAACCCTGGGGCTCAAACGCAAGGCGGCATCCTCATGTAACATCACGGTGAGTATTTCGATTCCTCTCTCGCTTTCCATTTCAATTGTTCATCTACAGACTTCACCTGCGGATCCTCAACGAGCAACATTTATTCAATTTGGAGGCATACAATACCGTTCACAATAAACTGCAGAGGACCTCGGTGAGCTACCTCTGTCCCATAGAACGACTCCTTCCAATGTATAGTCCAAGTGCGGACTAGGATACAATCTCGGGAAAGCACTGCTCATCGCTCAGTCTGCTCGCGCACTTATGAAGAAGTGGGCCCGATGGAGACGCGTCTGGAGTTTTCAGATTCACACCATGAGGAAACTGAATGGGCATATGCACCTTTCCTGTCCGCCGCTCTCAATGCGGCAGGGACCTCTCGTATGTCGTTGCTAACTTGCCATCTTATATCTCCTCTCATGCAACAATAGGATTACATACCTGTTCCGGTCAACCGGGTAAATTGCAGTGCCCAGGCATCTTACAACTCTACAAATTTACCTGTTCTCGAGCCATCTCTCCTGAATGGTACGTCATAGAGAAGCAAATGCATACTGCTGTAACGGACGGCCAAGTCAGACACGATGAAAGTGATCTGGCACATTTCTTTCTCTGGGCGAACTCCCCGCAAGATGCTTTTCAGCGATTTGACTGCATTTGCTCCGGTAATAAATGCCAGTCAGAGCGAACTGGAACGAATCGAGGCACAGGTCCAGTTTGAGCACCAAAGTGAGCCGGATTCCCTTTGGCTTTCTGTATTGATAATTCTACGACTATGATGCAGATACACTTCGTGCCCACAGATTCCATATTGATTCGCACCCCAGACGAAGATTGGTTGCGTACACTCTTGGGTAGGTTATATTATGGCGTGGTTGGTTTACCATGTTATCGACATTCCTGATGATAGCTTCCTATCCGGCCTGTTTGCGTTCCTCTTGGACGTTGTGTACTACCGGAGACTTATCTTGACCGTTGGAATTTCCATCCGGGGACAGTGGCTCTCCATTGCAAGTTTTCTTGCCTGGACAGTGGAGGAGCTGATATTCGATTCCTCTGATGCCACGGAGAAGATAGTGCTAGGCTGCTTCTATATTTCTCTTCCGGTGATTCGTCTATTTGCCATTACTCGGATGGAACTTAGCTGGCGCGGATTCACCACGGCTGCCCGCCACCTTTGCGCATGCCACTCATGCGGAGCGTGCAAGTTCTCGTATAGATGCGAAGTCCAGTTGGAGATTCATTGGAACGGTTAGTACAGCCTTCACTGAAGTGGAAAAAGCTCTTCACTTACTGTTTTTTCAGTCCATGCTCATCTTGGCGATGTGCCTCTTCTTGGCTGATCCTTTCCAACGCGACCTTATTCCATCCCCTTTGCCGCCGGATCCTGAAGCGACAGCGCGCTCAACTGCTGGTAATATTTTGTCTGCCAGTGTCACTGCAGCAGATTGCATGTCGGGGATTCTTCAATTGCTCATGAACCATCGTGCACGAACATTTGGAGGGATGTACAAAGCCGCCGTATGGTTGATGGTGGCGGAGCGAGTTCTTCACTTCACAGTATACTTGCCAGCGATCCTTGGCCGCATCCCGGACAGTGCACCACTCTCCTTGGGCACGGTCATCAAAGTTCTGCCACTCTTAATGCAGGCATGGCAGGCATGGACATTACCCGCAGCCAAAGCAGAGGAAGAGGAAGAACACGAGAATTGAGGTTTTAGATGCCTCGATCACAAAAGTATTCGAAGCTCTATTAACTAGTCTGAAGTTCTACTTACCTGCTTGCTAGGGTTCATGATAATCATGACTACACCTGATATATATTTCCACGCGCGGTTGCGAGGAGCTGGGTTGGATGGTGGTGTCCGAACCTTTTCAATTTTTTGTCTAAATCTTTGCCTGTAAAATGTATTTTTTTTTGTCTGCTCCCTGATCTTTTGGGCTGACAATGCATGGGCGGGGAGTTGAATCCTGAAGCAACTTCGCAGATGTCTCTTCAAATTCATTTCTGTACTGCGTGTAAAGTGCAACACCATGCTTTCTTCCCCCATTGAAAACTTGAACATGTGGGCTCAAACACATCAGTAGTTCTCACCCGTGTCATTTGGCCTGAGTCTCCGGACCTGGCTGTAGCCATGGAAAATGGACATTAAAGCCACGACACTAGCTGTGCATGGCTACACACCAGGGGCAAAAGCAATGCATGCAGAGGCCACATGCGACAAACAATGTGGTCTGCACATGGAATAAAGACTACAAAGCTGCCTTTGACAGACAAAGGGCGGCTTTGTTGCAGGCTTTGTTCCCCCACACAGAGGCATAAAGCATACCACAAAGCCTGCCTTTGAATGCGAAAGGCCGCCTTGTGAGCCTTGTTGCATGTGGCCTTGACATGCATCTGTAGTTGCCCCCAGTGACAGTCGTGGGGTTTAGTCTATTTTCGGTCCCCTTTTTTGACTTGGCCACAGACCTTTCTGAAAGCCCAGGCCACCTATCTCTGCTGCCGCTTTATGCGCCTGTCGCTGTGCATGACAAACACAATTATCTGCATTTGGACCAACGATCAAATTTTTTGCTTGTTGCCATTGATTGCGATCAAACCTCTTCGCCATTGTCGGCAGCGACGACGGCAGATATACTTAAAAATTGGGGAAAGAATTAGGGTATATAGAGCATCTATCTACAGGACAGCCTGTAAAGTGTGTGGCGGACAAGATTTGGATCGAGGGCAAAACCAGCCCTATTAATCAGATCACGGCACGTCTCATATGTGCGCTCCCATCCACCCTAATCCATCACCGTGGTTGGCCGCAGTGCAATGGTAACCCACACTCACTGTGTGCCACCCACGGTGAAATGCTTAGCTCGGTGTCTACAACAGCAGTACTAGTTTAATCAAGACCCAACGAGCAGAATGCGAGTTGCTTGTTTAAGGCAAAAACACAACTACTAACCAAGTCCTAACTACTTTCCCCTTGAATGGGTTAGACTGTGCTGCCGAGTACAGGTCTTTTGAACACTTTAAGAAGGTTCAAGGAGCACAGATAATCCAACAGAGGTTGTGAGGAACAAGCCTGTTTTCAGAGGTCTAATCCAAAGTGCAAGGGTTGATTTAGAGTATTACACCTCTTTGAGCAATGCCAGATGAGTGCCTAAGCCAACAAATGAGTTTAAAGCTTTGAAAGCTTGAGCCAACAATCCCAATCCTAACAAGGTGCTGTGTTCTCCAAATCCCAAATAATAAGCCTTCCAAGGCTACTGTAGTGCGGTGCCGTGTTCTCAATCCTAATAAGCTCTCTCTAGCTTCTTAACCATTCCCAATCCCAAGATCCCGAGTCAACAATTGATATTGAGTTACTTGTGCAGACAAAACAAAACTTCTTAATGAAGTCAGTCCTGGGTGACAAGTCCTGAATCTCCATTGGTTATCAAGCAGTATCCGGTAAAGGCTACTGCTCTTAGGGACAGAAAGTTCAGTGCCTATCCATGCCAAAACCTCCTCCTTATATACTGTATAATTATGCTTACAATACGATGATTATTCCACTCGCTGGTATATGAGTAAGGTGTCCGTAGTTAATCACGTGTATGAAAATATCTAGGATCCTCATGTGTCGACCCCTTAATGCTTGAGTGTGTCTGGTGTGACTGCTTCTATCAGGGAAAACCTCCCTTGTAATTTTTCGGAATTTTCCCAAAATTTTCTTTCGGGTTGAAAAATTTTGCAACTTTAGATATTTTCATGCAAGTTTCTGCAAATCCTCACAGAAATATCACCATTTTTATAAAATTTGGCCAAAATTGTGATACTTCAGTGATATTTCCCCTCCTCTTCCTCTCATTTATCTCATTATTTCTTGGAAACTTTTGGCGTAACTTTGAGTAACTTTTGCCAAAATTCTGTCCAGGGTAACATATTTTTACAAAATTTTGCTCATTCGTGAAATTGAAGATATTTTCTTGAAATTTCCGAAAGAATTGCGAAAAATTTCTGCAGGGGGTTTCCCTGATGTCCTGTTTGATCATGTAGACAGTCCCATCTTCCATCCTCTTGTCCCCGTTCAGGACCTTCAGTTTCCAGGTAGACGCAGGTACTGGCTCTGAGCCAGTACCTTAATCAGCCCAAACCACCAGGTGGTTGTGGAGATACTGTACCACCCTGTATGGAAGCGACGACCAGCCTACCGTAACATTGTCCAGCAGCCGGGGGGCAACACAACAGACCCGAAATTGATCATGACTGTTGTCCAAGTTGGCGACACACATTGTTCTTTCTTCTGATTCTTGGTGTTTCATAAGTCCATTTCTGAGCAAAATCTGCAAGGTTATTGAAATTACCAATTACCAGTGCTGAACTGACTGTTTGTTCGCTTCCAAATTGAGTTCCGAAGGCAAAGAAAATTATATTATTTTTTTCACAACATTTCTTTGGCGACGGGGGCATCTTGACCATGACCCACCCTCGACGGTGGCAATGGGACAGGCCCTCCGTGACCGTGACCATTGTCTCTCTACAGGCCGGTACAGTATGTGAGTATTGTCCTGGCCTGGTCCAAGTAACCAAATCAGGATGGCAACAATGATCAGATAGTTGATAAGCAAAGTCCAACCACAGCCGGGGTAAACTGGCTACTGTTAAACCCGTGTCACCTGATCCATCGCGCAAGGTTCCTTTTGTAAATCAAGCACAACAAAGTACTTGAACACCTCTAATAAAGACCCCAAGTGGTGCCCCGGATCATCAGAGAGGATGATTAATATTGCTCATTTTGTTTGTAGGCCCCGTGATGCCTTGATTAAGCAGTGATGCTTAATCTTGGCAATTAAAACCCTTAAGCATGGATGTCAACCAGTATGAATTTTCCAGTTGATGCATCCCAGGCGGACTTGATTTAAGGTCCTCATGCAGGATCAAGCCCTGATTAGCCATATAGGACTTATGCTAATCCTTTGGAGCAGCGTGCTACTTGATTAAGGTAGAAATCGGCAAATTCCTTGCTATTTCACCCATGGTCCGTTTCACAGCTTATCACCGTGATGTTGTCGAAGAAAATTACGAATTTATAAGGGAGTGGAGTCGTCCCATCCCAGTCTTTGGGGATAAGAAAAGCCAGATCCTTAAAGCTGTTCAAGGGGTACTTCATTTTGCGAATGGTGATGTAGATATTCGAGCCATCATTAGAGTGGGTAAATATCTCGGTCTTGCGTTCACACATGCCTAGAGTTGACATCACGTCATCCAGGACATCTGAAGGAAGTGTCGCAGAGGTGATGTAGAAAGGGATATCCTTAGGGAGGAGGTAACGAAGCGAGCCGGCAATCTTGTATTCTGGGCGAAAGGTTCTCCATTTGCTGATGCACTGCACCTCATCCCAGACAATGCTGATGACCTTCGAAGCAAAGTCTTTGTTGGACTACAACTTCTTGAATCTGCCTCCAGGCTTCATGAGAGCTTCAATATTTGTTACAATCGCACGGTGTCGGCCCCCCGTGATAGCCTTCAAAGAAGGTGTCAGCCATAATCGGAGGAAAGAAGTGTATAACACACCTGCAAATTCTCTGCTGTGGCTGTTTCGGCTGTGATCATAATAGTGAATATACCAAATTTGGCTAAGGAGTCGACATTCTGCTGCCGAGGATATTGAGTGGTGTCACAACGATTTGGATGCCATCCTGAACAAAAAGAAGGGGTATCCAGAATGTCAATGTCTTCCCAGAGCCAGTTGCGGCGATGGAAACAACATCTCTGTCGCAGTTGAGGATTGCACGGACAACTCTGATTTGCCAAAGGCACGGCCTGTAACCGAAAACCTGCTCGACTTTGTTGCGGAATTTGCTCAGGAGGAGTTTATCAATGTCAAGTTGTGCCATGGTGCAAAGAGAGACGTAAAAAACACGTTCAGCGCGAAGGAATTGACGCGACTTGGGTTTGTTGATGAAAAGCACGGGAGAGTTTGACCGGTGATGGCGGTGCTGCTAAGCGGGTGGCTATGTTGTTTACATCTGTTAAATGCCAGCCGCCGTGGAGGGGTTAGGGCCTTGGAAGTTCGGAAGCAATAGTGTCGGCTAAGTGTGATTTGACATTTTGTATTATGACTAGAAAGTGCTGCCCTCGGCAGCACAGCCCTTGCTTGACGGGGTCTCATTTTTTACATACACTGAATTCAAGAATGAGCATGGCAATTCTGTAGCACAAGTACATCTGTTCAGGAACTTGTTTCATATTTTGTTTTCTCTCAGTATGGTGTGGTCAGCGGTCACTGTTTCATTAAATCATCTTGGGAAGTTTCTCAGAATGATCTTCAAAGTTTTTCAGACAGATTCAGAAAACTTGGGTGATGAACGTACTTTGGTTTCAGATGCGGTGTTATTTCTTGGACGGGCTTCTCGGGTCCGTTTGTGGCAATTTTTCAGGTGGCTTTAGGAGAACCGGCAAATTTCGGGACAGCCACCAAGATGCGCAGGTTCTCGATGTCCACGGTGTAGGTGTCTCTCCCCATTTACATTGTCTTTCGCGGTAATACTCCAGTGTTTAAGGAGCACTGTGACCCGGACTACTGCACCTTTCAGGGTGTCCCAGTATTGAGTTGGATGAATGAGGTTCCCGTGGATATCATGAGCTGGAAGAGGTATGATGTGGTGGTTCTTCTTCAATTCCGTTGCTGCTTTGCGAGCATTCTCATTGTTAATGGGCCAATTCTCGATGTTCTCAATCACTGCATTCAGACCCCCCCATAGGCACAGGTCTGCCGGATCCCAGTAGGTGTATGTGTAGGCAGACCACACCGGCCTTTGCCGATCCATCTGCCGATCCCTGCCGAGGTTGGTCTACCTGTTCCAGAAGGAATAGGTGGACTCAGGTCGGCCACGATAGGCACACCACCGTCGGCCGGGATCTGCCAACGTGGGCAGGCCTCGTGTAGGAAGACATGCTAGACCAACGTAAACCAACCTCGGCTGGGATAGACGCACCTCGGCAGGGATCTGCGAACGTAGGCACATCTGTGCCTATGGGGGGGTCTGAATGTAGTGAATGTCTTCTTCGGCTGTGAATGAAAAAAAAAGTCGCTGTTAGTCTCTGGAGTATCAGAGGTGGTATGTGCACTTGCTCAGCTCGCTGTCAGCAACGGCCTCTGGGTCGGCTAAACAACGAGTAACCCGACGAGAACCCCAACCAGGATAAACTCGATAGACGCTAATAGCTTGTGTGTTCCCCAAGCAGTAGGACCAGTCATACGGCGTCCTCCCTAGGAGGCCATATGTCATAGGTCGGGATGCGAGGCGGAACCCGGGACGAGTCGAAGAGGGTGTGATATCCACCCAGGTATACAACCCGAGGCATGGATACAACCCGTAGTACAATGCGGCGGAAGCGAGGCAGGGTGGAGACAATGCCTATGTCAAGCCAAGGTAGAAGCCTGAGATTAGACGAGGTAGAATCTACTGTACATGGAGATTCTACTGTGCTTATATAGGCTTCTAGTAAATTAAAGCGATCGCGGTCAATCGCGATCAGTTCCTGTATCGTAGCATTAAGGAGCGTTAATGCTGATACTCCTGGACTCCTTTATGTTGGTTTCCGTGGTGTCGGTGGACCTAGGAGACCTGACATTCGGGTTTCCTAGTCCTGAGTGTCATCGTATCCAGTGGTTCAAACCCTGATTGGGTTTGCAACCACTCCTGTACTTCGTGTACGCTTCTCTGTCATCTGTGGTGTGTCCGGGGACTAGATCTGTCTGTACGGGTTCCTAGTCCCTAACATCTTCTGTATCCGTGGTGCAGACTCCCCGAGTCTGCGGCTTTTAGAATCCGAGGGCCGGGTTTCAACCGTGAGAAGGTCACGTGGTGGCATCATGAGAGTCCCGTGTCGCTAAGATGCGTCTGTATCCATACAGACGCGTCGTGCGAAAAAGTAGAACCAGGGTGATTCATGACACTCGCAATTGACTTTCTGATTTGATCATAGCTTCGTTAGTGCTGGAAGAGCATAGTAAGACCAGTGTACCAACCTGGAATGGGATGTGACGCAGTTTGATCGACCGTTTCTGTGTTTTGCTGGCATTGAGATCCCTTGTTTGGAATATCCTGCCGTTTCACTCTGCGCCATGAACCACTGAATATTTCCGACAATTTTTGTGAAGTCGTTGACGTAGACTGGGTTTGGGATGGTACAACTGCGAGGCAGTTCAACTTGATGTCGGTGAGGCTTTTGCATCATGTGGTTATCCTTGCAGTTATCCCGGCAATAGGGAGTGGAATGATCGGATCACATCAAATTCGGGTGTTGGTGATTGATGGAATTATGACCTCCCAGAGCCCTTGACAGGCAAGGGAATACATAGAGATTTCACTTCTGAGTACCGCTTACTCTGTCTCCCCAACCCCGTAGCATGTGGTGGATTGCCGTGGAGGGGTTGGGGCCTTGGAAGTTCGGAAGCAATAGTGTTAAGTGTGATTTGACATTTTGTATTACAATACATAGAGATTTCACTTCTCAGTACTGAACAATTTCATTCAAATCGACAGGGGGTGTGACGCGTGACCCATTTTACCAATTCGACATTTCGGCAGCTGTCGAATTTTTGTGTGACACCCTCGAAAATTTCGGCATTTGAACCGATATTTTTGTCTTTTTTGCCTTTTTTTTTTTTTAAGGCAATTTGGGGCCTGTGTGACCACTCGGAGGTTCGACAGAGGCCCGAGTGACGCATGACCTCGACCAAAGTTCGTGATCGACAGGGGGGTGCGTGACACGTGACTGCCGATTTGAACGAAATAGTACAGTACCGCTTACTCTGTCTCCCCAACCCCCATAACGTGCAGTGGGTAGGAGCCTGCTCATTTGGCGCCATTAGACAAAATCACGACCAGTTGTCCCATGGTTTCCCGGGTTGCGCCCTACCACAACCCGCAACCCGTACCCGGTCGACCCGACCTGCAACCCCGTCAGGTTGACCCGAACCCTTTATGACTTTCTGCTCCTGTGCAGGTCATTCTGGTGCCAGATACGTTTCTGGCGACATGGGATGTGTGGTAGGTCTGGCGCCAGACCTGCCAGACCGCCGCCAGACGCCAAACATTTTGGACCAAGTCAGTCGGCGCCAATCAGTCGAGTGATGGTTAATCGGTGATCGCATCTTTTTCCACTGTCCTTTGCCTTCTGCCTACACCTTGAACGCTACGCTGCATTGAAATCTCGCATTCGGACCGCCAGACCACCCTCCCCGACCCAATATTGAGTGCGTCGTGGTCCCCTTGTCTCCATGCGCTGCCGCTGCCGCTCATTCTCGTCTGCTTGTAGACCGAGATGGATCTAGCGCGCGCACTTGCGCAACCCCCCGAATGATTCATCGCATAAATCAGCCCAGAAAACTGCGTTGAATGTACGTTTGTTCTTTCTGCGTGATTGGAGCACCCGGCTAAACGTTTGAAAAGAGGCCGTCTCGCATAGAAACAATCCCCCTCGAGATACTCACCAGGATATTCAGCATCTGCCGCGACGACGTGTGGATCTGGGACGACAACCGTGATCCCGAGGAGGATGACGGGGATGAAAACAAGATTGACCCCGAATCCATCTTCGATCCTCGCGTGGCACCTATGCTTCTGGGCCGCGTGTGTCCCTCGTTCCGCGAAGCCGCACTACAGACCCCGCTTCTCTGGGATATCGTGACCTTCACCACCCACGACCTTGTCTCAACCGGCAGATTACCCGGCATTCAAACAATATTGGCACGATCGGGGAATCTCCCGCTTACCATCCATTTCTCCACACCGTCCACAAGGTCCGACCAGGCTGTGCTTAAAAACGGAACAGCGCAGTTCTTGCATCGGATCTGGGAGTTTCATCCTAGATTCAAACATTTAAGCTTTTTCCTCTCGCGCGCCGATATCCAGCGGGACTCCCTCCCGGCCCCTACCACGCTTCAGCTGGTTTGGTCCCTTGACATCTCGATAATAGGGACTTCCGAAACGAGCCCAGGCCTTCCGGCATTTCTGCGTGTCTTCGGAGACGCGCCGCTCCTTCGGTCGTTAAAGTTATACAATACAAGCCCAGTGGACACCATGTCACATATCTTCCATCCCGACTTCTTCCCATGGCACCAGTTGACAAAACTGACCAGCATGATCTCCGTGACGATTACCACTGCTCGCGACATTCTGCGGCACTGTTATAAGCTTGAGATCTGAGAGTTGAGTAATCTGGAGCCAGTGGATATCCTTCATCAACCACCACTGTGTATACTCTACCAGATGGGCTCTCTCGACCTCTCCACAACAGGCGACCTTCCTTTCATAGGATTTTTCGACTCGCTGGCGTTTCCGCGCCTGAAAAGCCTTACCCTCAATTGTTTTGCAGTACCCGGAGATTCCCTATTGGAATTGTATAGGCGCTCACAGTCCCCAATCCAACGTCTTGCCATGGAATCCCTGCGTCTCACAGCAGAGGAGATCATTCAACTCCTCCGCCTCATGCCCAGTCTACAAACGTTCTCATTGGCTTACTCTCACTGTGCGGGCAATATTTTTGCAGCACTGACATATCGCAGAGATCCGACCATTGCATCACTCGTTCTTCCCAATCTCAAGAGTTGGCAGTTGCAGAGAATGCTGATTTCCTGTCGTGGACAAATCACCCCGCGGCAGACGATGGGGCGGATGGCGTCGCTGTCGTCGAAATGGCCGAGTCCCTCCAACGGCATCCCGGCCCTCAAAATGGATGTTTACCCTCTCTACGTTCCGTCCAGCTTCACCTCGCAGGTCCGAAATTCGCTCCCGCTCTCGAAGCCAGGCTGGCGGCAGTATGTACCACGGGATGTGTGTTCGATTATTGTGTGAATGAGAGGTATGAGTAGTAATCTAGCTGGAGGTTCTCCGTATCAGATAGCCCCATGTCGTTGCTTTCCAGAGTTTTCTGATCTTGGTCGCATTCTATCACCGAGTATATATGCTCCCATTTTGTGCCCATAATCGTAGCGTCTAATTGTCAGGTTCGCATTCTCCTCCAGCAACCGTGTCTATTGTGAATAACTGGAAAGGGACGCGGCGCAAGAGATTATGCAAATCTTCTTAGATTTGTTTGCTCCAAACGATGACAGTGCCGAGAGCAGCCTACAGAACCATCGTACATATCCGCGGCACCACAGCAAGGGGTTAACTAACTTCGCACTTCGGGCTCACTTCGGGATGGGCATCGAGTGGGTAACACTCTCAATCTTGTCTTTGTTGTCTTTGAGTTTTCGGAGGAACCCAGACTCAGACTTGAACGCCTCGGCAGACGACAGAAGGACGTTCAGGAGACGGCCGCGGGTTAGGTGTTGTAAAACTCCTCCTCCCAAATCTATTTTTCTTGAGCGTTGGCAGGCCGTAAACGGGAGCCAGCGCAGGATCACTGTGCAGTCCCGCTGTATAGTCTTTTGCGAGTGCAGTTCAAGTTCGTGAAGATTCTAGCGGTCTGTTGAGGAGAAAAACAGTGGTGCACGAACTGGCTGAGCCTGAGTCAAACGGGCACTTGATTTCGGACCTAATGCTTGCCGGCTTGGACCTGCTTGTCCGTGGTCCTTGTGTAAGGGCCTGAGAGCAATCGTGTGTACCAGTCGAAAAACACAGATTCAGAATTGCTTCGATGCGTCACCGGCACCACACTGTTGTTGGGAAGAAAAATGACTTCGTATTAGAGCGAAAGAATGACTGAATTGCTGCTATGCGGGATGGATACATCCGGGCGGCTAAGAAGATCAAAATATCGATGTGAGGATTTTGCGGTTTTGCCCCTCAATCTGCCAGACGTCTATGAGTTGAAATCCTCGAGGCACGTATACAAATTGATTCACAGCTGCCGTGTTTTCGATTGTCATTGACAGAACTGTCTGACTATCCAGTGCTATCTCCGATTCGACTTCATCATACCGTTCATAAAGAAACTTCGACGCCGGAATCCGAAACGACAACCGTGTTGAGGCGCGAGGCTGCCTCTTTGGGAAGATGGCGTCTCGCGTCCGCGTTTGGTACTTATGATCGGTCTCTCTTATTTAATGTTTAGACATCGATCGCTTCCGCACCGTATTTAAGGTGCGGATGCGTGACAACGACCCTCAGTCTCTTACCACTTCCCGGGTACGACTGAGGGTACGTTTCTATCTTACTTTACTCACACACACATTACTTATGCATATATATTGTACAGACTTATATTGTATTGTCGACAGGTACATAATGGAGTCTCTTACCACTTCTCGGGTACGACTGAGGACTTATATTGTATTGTCGACAAACCGGACGCAGTGACAGCGCTAGACATTTTCCACCAACACCTGTCTCAAATACACAAGGCGAATCTTGGGCGCCCTCTCAGCTTCGAAGCGTCCATCCCTTATCCAAAAAAAAAGGAACAGGTTACACTCGCCTAAAAAACTTGTCAGCGAGTTCCTCGAGGCGTAGAGTTCTGTCGATGACCACTATATCTCGGAGGTTTAACCTCATGCCACGAATCTTTACTCTCCTGTATTTTATTTAGTTCCATCACAGTGATATCCGCGTACCACGATAGTTGATTATTGAGCTTCAGAATCAAAGTAGCTTTGAGAGCGTATGCATTCCATACAAATACCCTACTCACCGTTGTGCCATGAAAGTCTTACAGCTGGAAATGGTCGCCATCGGTGCCTGTTCATCAAATGGCATCTCCTACCCTAAATATCTGAGGAAAATCGATGACCTCTCCATAAGCCAACCGTGTTGAAAATACCAATGCGATTGCACCCGCCTCTCCGTCCGCGCATCCCAAGAGTTACACACCCCTTCCCGCCTTTCGGCTGGTTTTCGTCGACCACCGTGTGCCCCCGCTTCCCCTGGAGAAGCAGTGTGCACCGCTGCCCCTGCCCGTCAACCAAACTCCCGTGCTTCCGTCGGGCCCTCTCGATCTCGAGACACCGTAGGCCCGAATACTCACTGCGCATGGCGCATAGAAATCCAGCCCCGGCCACTCTGAAAGAAGCGCTGCGCCGCGAGCTCAATTCCCACGCACTTGTCCGTTAGCTCGCCGATAGCCAACATCGACGTTGTGCCGCAACCAAACATCCCCCCCCCTCTAGTGCGCCGGGATCCCGCGGCCGAATCTTCACCCCTGCGGCGCACACGCTTGCTCACCCCTCCGCACTCTTCCCCACTTCCTCTCCGTCCTCGCGCCACCCAAGAACGAAACATGACCACCCCCAAAAAAAAAGACAAAGAAAAAAAAAAGCAACAAAACACAACACACCTCTCAAACACCTCTGCCCGCTCGTCGCATTACACACACCAAGTGGGTACGCCTCCTAGGTCCATCCCCCGATCAGCGCGCGCAGCTGAATGTGCTGAACCGTGCGCCGGCCGGCGGTCGCGTGCAGGACGTGGGTCTATGGGGTGCGTGTCAGCGAGCCCTCGGATGTCGTTAGCGAGAGAGTCAGGGACGAGGGGAAGGAAAGGCAGAGGAGGAGAGGGAAACAAAAAAACGTACAAGTGACATCCTTCCCTCCTTCCCCTCCACCCTGCCCACCACGACCCGCCACCTCAGTATCTGCAACAAAAGATCGGCGCCGTGGAATGCCCAAGGGGGAAGATCCATGGCGGGGCGAAGATGGTGTGGTAGCAGAGGGTGACGAAGAGGGCGGGGGAAGAGGAGATAGGCGGCGGGGGAGTAAGCAAGGTACGAGCTCAAATTTGTTGAAGCGTCTGCCTAGGGGAGACTAGCGGGGGAGGGGGGTCCGGAAATATTAGCGTGGTGTGAAGACGGATGAGAGGATAGACCGCCTCACCGGCGCGACGCTCGTCAGCACGATAAGGCAGAGTGTCGTGAGCGCGGCGACGCCAGAGGCCTCCTTTGCTGGGTGAGGATGGGGAGGTCGAAGACGACGTGGTTGCCGAGGGCGGCACACCTCATTGCCGTGAACTGAATCTGCCATTTCGGATCTTCAGTGTAGGATTCGTAGGGGAGGTCGGTCGGAATCGTCGGGGGAGCGCCGTGGTCGATTGAGATTTTCAAACAAAGTTATCGACGATGTGCGCTAAATATAGGTCCGTGCGCAAGTCCAATAGCAAGTGAGATGCGAGTTGGTCGATACTCAAGCGTCAGTCGGCGTCCGTCCACAAGTCCAGATGAAAGTGTTGGTTTTTGAGTCCTCACCCCATTCAGAACTGGATCTATAAGCTACCGAGCACAAACTGTAAGTTGAGCGGATCGATCTCCCGCAATATATGTGCTCGGAAGGGTTCAATTCCCTCAAGACCCATTCAATGAATGCATCGGCTATTCTTTCCTTTGGCAGCCAAAAAGCAGATTGACGGACTTGGCACCTCTTTGTGATATTCCCTCATCCTCATTCGTGAGGTGATGGTTGGTTGAAAAATCTGCTTTGAGTCTGATTCAACTCCAACCCAGCCCGCAAAACCGACTGGAAACGGGTCTATCGGCTACCGAGCACGAGATTACACAGCAGAAGTGCGTCAGAGTTCTGAGGACTCTGTACCCTCAGACATTCCTTTCAACCGCAGCCTTCCCTGGTCTGCCGATCAAGATCGAGTTAAGATTCCTGTTCACTACAACCCTCGAACAAACCCGGACACGGGTCTATGGGTTACCGAACACGAAGAATAGTGTATATCCTGACGGTTATATGTACTCACAGGGGTTCGAATCCCTTGAGACGCCAATCCGTCTTTTTTTTTTCGGACTTTCTTCTCCAAGTCAAACACTCGGATCTATACAGCACTACACTAAGAAGGGACCCGAAACTCGTTTGACGACGACTGAACACGAACCCTGCAACCAAATCTTGAAACTAACCACAGACGGATTGACAGGGTACTGAATACGGGAGATCCTCACGGACACGGGGTGTATATGTCCCTCGGGTTCGATCAAAGGTGCACGAGCTTTCCCTTCTGCGAAAACGACGAAAAGCAAGTGAGCACCAACCCATACTGTACCCCATTCGTGATTGGGTAAACTTCAGACTGTTTGCTTGGAGAGGGACTCGACAAAAGGAACGGATCCGAACGAATGTCAATGGGTGTCGAGGGAATCGAACCCTCCCGAGCACACATATTCAAAAGGTCCTTGTCGTGCTCGGTGACCAATAGACCCGTTTATGAATTGGTTTCCGGGGTGGTTAGGTGTGCATCTGGAAGTAAAGGGGATCCCGTTACTTCACCACAAGGGACGAGCCACGAAAAATGTACGTCCAATCTGCTTTTCGGCGGGTAAGGAACAAAGAAAAGCAATTCATCCTTTTAACCCATAGGTCTAGGGAGAATCAAACCCTCTCGAGCACACATGTGCGGTTATAAATGTATGCGCACATTCTGCGTGCTCGGTAAGCTACAGACCTGGTTTGCAGGTTGTGTTGGATGGATCGTTATTCAACTTGAAGCTCGGGTGGAATGCAGAGTTCTGATGATTTGGGCAGGATAATGGAGCTCTCAAGGAGAAATTATCTGGGGCTCTGCTTCTGTGCCCGAGAACGACAAAAAAGTGTCTCCAGGTCAGACGGAAAGACAAAGGAAAGAGAAAAACGTTGTCATGCTCAGTAACCAATAGCCCCGTGTACTTTATCGCATGGGATCGCTTAGAGTCTGGTGTTGGAGCTATGGCCGTGCGGACGCGTTAATGTTTCACGCGCCCGTGCACGTGGTCGCGTCTCGGTGGGACAACAACGCGTCAACAAGTTTACTCTGCACGCCTGTGGCAAACACTCTTTTCGCGCTTTCCATGTCTGCCCTCCACACCGTCCGTCTCATAAAGCTGCGCCCGGCCCGCCCCACCGTCGGCGCCCCCCAAGCCCGTGGCTTCGCCGTGTCCGCACCGACGCTCAAAAGCGGTAATAAGCTTGCATCCTCGTCGTCTGGTACGTCTCCGCCTCTTCTTGGCCGGCGCATGTTCCCTTCTGAAATGGCACTGGCAGCGACGACGCTGCTTGCGCAAAAATTGCGCGCGGAGATCTCGTACGAGGCGGAGGTCCGGCAGGACGACGTGCAAGTCAGCGCCGTGCCCCAGGACCTCACGGGTTTCCTCTAGGAGGGCGGGTGGGAGGTGCGTTCTGCGTCCTGCCATATGCACTGTACCTGGGCTGGGCTGATAGGACGACAGATCAAGGCCACACCGGCAGACGACGAGGCGTTCCTCACGCGCAATTTCGGAGACAAGAGGTGTGTTATGCTATCCTTCCCTCATTTTCGCTTGATCACAAGCGGCTAACGCAACGCCCTGCAGCATCCGCGTCATGTTCTCCCTTGCGTACCTGCAGTCCATCCCCGACGCGGACGAGCCCGAGCCTGAGGCCATGGACGACGAGGGGCCCACGCGGGGACGAGCCGGTGCGTCTCGGTGGCGATCACGAAGGTGTGCCTTCCACTCCTCTTTCCTCTCAGTAACTGAAACTGAAACTGATTTGCATATGTGCGTTGAAGCCCACGCACCCCGGCGCCCTGCACGCGGACCTCTACTGCGCCGACGGCCCGTTCGACATCGCGAACATCGTGTACTACAAGGACGCGCGCGTCGCGCTCGGCGCCTCCTGCTACCCTGGGACCCTCGTCTCTCCTTCCTAAATCCCCCTTCTACACCTCTCAACACACTCCACTTCATTTGGCTCGATACAATTCGACATAACCAACTCCTTATCCTTCGCATGCACAGGCATTCTTCTCGCCTTGTCCTACCTTTCTTTGCACTCCCTACGTGGTCGTGTTATATGAACCCCCCCACCCTAATCCCTCCTCCCATCCCCATCCTCTCTTCCTCCCTCCTCCCCACTTC
Source organism: Mycena olivaceomarginata (assembly GCA_029378375.1). Classification (NCBI taxonomy): domain Eukaryota; kingdom Fungi; phylum Basidiomycota; class Agaricomycetes; order Agaricales; family Mycenaceae; genus Mycena; species Mycena olivaceomarginata. The sequence goes on along the minus strand of JARKIC010002321.1, from coordinate 46,469 downwards.
CTTCCATCCTTCATTTCCGCCACCACGAGCTCAGACTTGTTACTTACTAACCACCCACCCCCGCAGTTCGAATCTCTCGACCCCGGCCTGAACGACGCCTTCGAGGCGTACCTCCGCGAGCGCGGAGTCGACGGGGCGCTGGCGGGGTTCTTGCCGCGGTATGCTCTGTGTAAGGAGCAGAGGGTGCGCGATCTGGATTTTTGGTGTAAGCGAGGCAGCGTTGGTTTTTAGCGAGAAAGAGTTGTTTTGGAGAGCAAGAGGAGAAGGGGAGCATGGGAGAAGGGGGAAGGGAGAAGGGGAGAGATGCGTTGCCGCTATCCCGCGAGCAACCTCTGCGGACGATTTCTTTCGCCTTCGATTGTGCGAGCGACTTCTCGTTTGATGCGAGCGACTTCTCCCCGGCGCCGCGTCCGCCGGTTTTGTGCTGCATTTCGGGGAGAAGGTATTGTTGATTCGACGAGATGCTAACTACTATGTACAGGAATACCTAGAGTAGCTTCATGGCGTGGAGGGGATGAGGAAGGTCGAGGCAAGGGAACGATGGGGACCAAAAGGGCGAGCTTGAGTGTTCCACCGATAAGATAACTTGGATAACGATTCTGGCCTCGCGCGTAGGTCGTAAATCCAGCTATAAAGAACCATAGCGCTGGGCGCCTCTACCTCCACGAATCCAGGCACCGTACCGTGGAATAAGTACCGGTTCGAGTCCGGTGCAGGTCATGAGGGTGCAATTATATGAAATTTTTTGAACTAAACAAAAACTGGCTTGTGCATATCCAGGTGCTTGCACCTTTGAGAATCCGTCCAGCATTCTCGCTGACACTATAAACTCGATCCCCTCAAGGTGCTTGCCAAAACCTCCTATGATACCACTGAAAATGCACAGTTAGCAGAGATCCGTTGCGCTGGGCGCTCTCGCCCGTTATGGCTCAAAAGGGGGAGAAAGAAATTGACAGTTCAGACAACCCACGACCGCCCCCAAATTTTCCACTGTTCGCACTCGATTCCCACACCGCACGGCCCGGGTATCCATCCATCGCAGAACGCACCTGAACCTTCTCTTTGAGGCAAATTCAAAGCAATTTCGATGTTAATTTATGACGGTTTGTTGTCACGCAATTTTCTAGCAAACTTGCGCGAGGATAATTTTTCATTTGTATGCGTATAGGCACTAGCCAAGGCATGTGAGATGCCTTTTTTATCCACAAGAGCACGGAAAAATCCTGGTATGTGATATTTTCAGTGAGACTTCAACCGCCCGAGATGGCCGAAGCGCCTTAGGTCCGAACGTGTTCGAATGCCGTAACCCATCTCCCGGGCCCGAGGCGACCCCGGCTGCCTCTGCACACGTAGATCAACAATACCTGAACAACAGTGTCAATCCTGCTCTTGTATTGTATTTAGCGGAACGTCGAAAGATGGACGGACAGGCGGAATCAGATCCACTGCGACACAGATTCGAAATGACTCCGAATTCGCCGCGGGCGTTGCCAGCAGCGGATTTCAGCTACATGCATGGTATAAATCTCATGGCATCCACTCCTGTTCTCCCGGGTGGGTTAATGTGTCGGTTGGTCGATTGAATTGAACTGCTAATGTATTATCAGTGTCTGGGGAGGGAGCCTCCGAGCAGCAGCAGCATGGCTCGGGGTGGAAAGCTAACTCAGCTCCTGGCAGAGAACACAGACATGGCCGCGAGGGCTCGCTGAAAGGCGTAGAAAAGGTTGCATGGTTCGGATGTGAAATTTGCCTTTCTGTGTTGGATCCTGGCTCCAAGTTGGATCCAGTTTATTGGAGTGGTTGGTTCCAGTCTGGCTCCAGAGTCCAGAGTCCGAAACCCATATGTACTGGTACTGCTTACCTACCACTGCCTGAAAGGGAAGACGGACTGTTCGCCGTAATACCGACAAAGAGAGGCTCTAATCCTGTGGTCGCCTGCCGGACTTTTCCCAATAATACCAATTGCACTGTAAGAAGGATTTGTTGTGAAATTCAAGACTATTCTCTTGAATTTCTGATTTCACAATGTTTTGTCAGGGTCGCATGCTTGAATTTCATGATGTGGTTCATGATGGTTCAACTCTCATTTTCGTGTTTTTTCTGTCCATCCTGAATTCCCGATAATTCAACATGAGTTCATGACACTTAAGTTTTTCCCAGGGCTGTGGAGCTGGGTGGGGCCTCCACCCAGTGGCTCGAGCAAGGTACAAAACTCAAGTCATGACCTCCCAGTATATCCACATATGTGTGCATGAGACTTCAAAGTTGTTCCAGTCCTTTGACTTAGTCACAATTACTGTAGACCATCCACATGTGTAGTCTTACATCTGTACCTTTTCATTACTTACTTACTTGAATTTACTGTACTCCTTACTTGATGCTCTCTTACATGACTAGGCACTATGTAGTAGGAATACTGTATCAGCTAGTTGTGAGCTCATGAGTTTTTTTTTCAGTTCCGGGCAAGCCATTTTTCGAGATGAATCATCATGACTCAATGACGATACATCGTGAAAAAAAGTGTCATGAATGTTCCGATAACCACAAGAAAATTCAAGGCTCCCATTCATGATGTTCAGCCATGAATTCCTGATCTTGGTCATGAAAATTGAGACGATCACAAAAGAATTTCACGACAAAAGGTCTTGTAAGAGATATGAAATTTCACGATGGTTTGACGGCTCAGTGCAAGCTCCAATCCGACAATTTATAGGGTCCTGAACCTTTTTCAACCTTGAATCTTGACGTAAACGAGGTTCTGCACGCAAGAGGGAAAGAAAGCCTGAGGAAAGAATGAGAGAAATATTGAGAAAGATGACAAAGAGAAGAACCCACGGCACATGCGAGAGATAGCGGAGTGCGACCTCTGCCATGGCCTCCACAATTAGCCAGAAATATGCCAAGAAAAATTGAAAGAGACGGGAATAAACGGTGGATATGACGCACTGGCGGTAACTGTCCCGATCTAACAGGATACCTTTTTCTTGCCACGAACGTCGAAAATCAAGAAATTTCAAGTACGTCATCTGCAGGTCACCCAGGTCGCGGTCATTCATTGCCGTTCAATAAAGCTGGAAATGCAGGACCTTGTTGGGTTAATCCGTCGAGGAATTCACCAGTTTCTTAAGTCGTGGAAGAAAAGGAAATCACACCCAAGCCAAACCCCGAACCTGGGTGTTCTCTCCGAAATCCAGAGGAAACCGACATCCAGGGGGAAAAGATCACTCGGAAAATAAAAAGGGAAAGAAATCATCCAACGAAGGGGCAGAAACCATACAAAGTAGGGAACACATCGACGCGCATACCACCGAGCGAACGTGAAAGGATCGAACGCAATGGGAAAGAAGTCTTTACCACCCACACAAGCGTAGTGGCAACGACAAACAAAAGAGAACAAAGGGGGAAAAACCACACGAAAGAACACAAACAGCATGCACCCTCTGCTCCTTCCACAGCGCGTATCTCAGCACGAACCCAGCCAGCGTGCCGTCGACACCGCGCCCGGGGAGGACCGAAGGTAACACTCAAAGACAACATGCTGAACGACAAGGATGTAGTAGTGCCACCGCCTTGCCGGCGTGGGACATGGCGAATCCACGGGCTCGGATGGGAACGGTGGTGGAGCGGACAGTGCGGAGGACAGACATGGCGGGAAGGCGCTTTCGGGATGTTTGGCAGTGGCGTGGAAAAGATAATTGTTGACGCGTTGTTATTCCGCTGAGACGCGATCACATGCTCATCTACTTCCATGCAACATGTCCGCCGCGGTTCATCCCACCCCTCCGTTGCTCTAGCATAAACTGTTGGAATATGGAGTGGCTGTGCGAGCTGTTGCAAGCTCGCCATCACTTGAGTCAGTGTGACTCATTTATTGGGACTGAGTCATTCTGACTCATTTACGTTATGACTCAGTGTGACTCATGTTGAGTCATAGTTAAACTGTACATATTGACTAGGTTACTGAGTCATATTGCATCAGGTAGTAGTATATAAGTAGTGTACTTTCAGGCATGTACTCTACCGGATTACAACGAGATCCCCCAGTACTGTCTCTTCCCTTCTGAGTGATGTCCTAGTCTGGGGCTCATTTCAACATAATCCGGTTCTACCCTGGTCTGGGCGGGGCAGCATACAATACGCCAGCAGAAGCCCAATCAAAGGGCTTGACCGGCGAACATTACTATCGTCGATTCCCGAAGCCGCTTGTCAAAGCGCACTGGTCAAAGCCGCCCATTGTTGTGGGTGCACTCGGAAGCCGTCCATTATGGGCGCACTTGGAAGCCCTCGCTCTGCGAGGCACTTGGAAGTCCTCGTTGATGATCAGGGCATGTACAGAAGTCCTCGCAGAAGTGGGGCATTGAAGTCCTCGGAGAATTGGGGCATCGAAAGCCGTCCAGGTTGGGCGCATCATCGCTACGTGAACCTGCCGCGGTCGGCAGGCGTGGCTGAATGGAACTGCCGTTGGGGGCCGAATCCCATCATCGTGTAAGCCGTCACCGAGACACATCTCTGGTACAACATTCACTCAAGGTTCACGCACCCGGTTGGGATTTGAAGCATATGGGTGGGTTTAGTTTCGGAGGTTTGAGGGAGTGTTGAGTGTGCGAGCTTTCCACAGCTCGAGGGAGTGTGTTGGAATATGGAGTGGCTGTGCGAGCTGTTGCAAGCTCGCCATCACTTGAGTCAGTGTGACTCATTTATTGGGACTGAGTCATTCTGACTCATTTACGTTATGACTCAGTGTGACTCATGTTGAGTCATAGTTAAACTGTACATATTGACTAGGTTACTGAGTCATATTGCATCAGGTAGTAGTATATAAGTAGTGTACTTTCAGGCATGTACTCTACCGGATTACAACGAGATCCCCCAGTACTGTCTCTTCCCTTCTGAGTGATGTCCTAGTCTGGGGCTCATTTCAACATAAACTAACCTAATTCCCCTCAGGAAACAACATGAAACGAATACTTAGAGCACGACGCACTCTTTCTGTCGTTCCCGGGTAGAAAAGAAGAACAGCTGATCTTCCTACTGAGAATTTCTCTGAAATCCTGTTATCTTGCCCAAGTCATCAACGGTCTGCACTCCGACCCGAGATTTAAGTTGAATACTGCTCCATCCAGAACAACCCGCAAAACAACAAGAAATATGTTCATAGGTTACTGCGCCACACACAAATCTGACAACCATACATGTGTGCTCGAGAGGGTTTGATTCTCTCTAGACCGATAATAGATAGGCTATTTCATCCCAGATGTTTTAATCAACTGTGTTCTGATATTCTACTAGTAGGTCCTTGAGCCAATTTGAAACCATAATGTTCGGAATCCATTTCACTAAAGCCCTGTCGCAGAACGAACAGTATCGTAGACAAGTATGCTCTTGGCGTATTGAATATTTATGGTCCCTTGGTCCGAGCCCGAGTAGGATTATTGAAACAAGCTTGGCAAAAATGGCAGGGAGTGTCAACGCAACTGCGATCTTCAATGCTGGCTGTGGCCCAACGAGTTGAGTAGAGGAGAGGATAGCGGTTCCATATACATAATCGGCCAACGCAAGTATCTAACTCTTAAGTCAGTAACATTTGTATTTCCAGACAGGGCCGTTTAACTCACTGTTAAAACCATATCCTTCATGTGCATGACCCATGCCCATCGAATTTCGAGGCCGCTAATCACGCTCAAATCCCAACTCCACCGATGGTGTCCCTCTAGGCACAACCGACTCGTGGTAACATTAATGATGTGCGCGAGGGCGCCGACGAGCACCCAGATCAAGGGATTATACCACATTGGGCATGCGAACAACATGACACCCCACATGCCTAGAAGCACTGCTTGCCAAATTGTCGCCCCTGCGGTGACTATGGCAGCGCCATGCATCGCGATGGCAATTCATTTCCAGTATCTATATGTGTTGATTTGAACACAATTTTCCAGCAGCATGTCCTCTGGCGGGGTGCTGGTGCGCCAGGCCAGGCAGCGATGACCGTGGATGGATTGCAGCAGGACAACAAGAGAGCAAGCACCGGGAATCATTTGTGAATCCTCAAATAATTGTCCCTGCTGGTGCCGATCAAGGATAGAATGGTCGGTATCTGGGTCGCAGCCATCAGTGATTAGTCGCACTCGAAAAGGACGGCTCATATAAATCCAAGAATGGTGGTACCAGCACCATAAGTTGCCATCATCTCATTGTCGGTGTTATCAAGGACACACAGTAGGATTGCATGGCACATGCCCTCAGCCTCATATGTGCTTGGATCGGTGCTGGAGGTGTTCTAGACGCAAGTGGAAATCAAAATGTCCATCCCAGGGTAGTCTGCATAGGTGGGAGAGGTGAATTTGTATCACATCCAGATCATTTTGCGAGAGCAGGCAAAAATATGAGATGGAACTTCAATGACTCTAGGAAGATGGAGAATTAAATACAATACTTAAGTGCTTGCACCACACGATTTCCATGGACCTGACACGCTGATATTGTAAACAAACATCAATGCCAGCTAGAATGCCAATACGAAGATACGCTGCCGTAACCACCCAGGCGAGTCGGCCGTTACTATAAAGTTTTTTGGGTCATACGGTACGGTTAGTCTTTGGCACAATTAAATGGCCCTCGTCTCACCGCCTTGGACCTCTTTACACCTCCAGATCCCACTGCGGAGTCGACCTGGCTGCTCCTCGCCGACTTTGGGCCATTTTGGCACCGAATCAGGTGCCCAATTGAAGCTTCACGTATACGAAGCTATTCGCTTCCTTCATCATAGTACACTGTTTCAGTAGTCTCTGTGACAGATATCCTAAACTGATGACAAACAAGTATCAATATATACTGTTTCAGAGAGTCTCACTCCAATCTGGATGGTGGTGGCACTACCCCGGGGCCTGAGTGCCACGCGTGCACTACCTCGATGAATGTACTTGCAGTGTACTTTGTCGCCAGGTGCATTTGTTCCTATTGCTTCCGATTGTGTCCGTCATTGATTAATTTGAGTTCTGTAGTTGTATAAAAGCTTCATAAATACTTTTTTATCCTTACACCTTGGTAACCGGTTCCCTGCTAAACTGGACTTTCTGGTTCCGAATTCCAACACTGGAAAGCTCTCGATGGAAACCTTCCATGGGAACAAGTGTTTGACGCCCATAAGGATCCTCATCGTAACCAACTGTAATTAGGGCCTGATCAGGTACACAGTGTGGAGGGGTTCGTTAAGGCTTAAGGTCTTAGGCTTCAGTCCTTAGGGAGAAAGTCTATAGGGAGATTTGGTCGAGCGGATAGGAAAGAGGAAGGATGAGAAAGGAACCAAAAGAACACGAGTGCATCTGATAATAACAATTAATATTGTGATTGTATTTCTAGCCACCCCATTCTGCTTTATTCAGACATTGCAAGGATTTGAGGTGGCTCACATCATACATCCGCAGACTTTGCTGTGGTGTTTGTTTCTTGGGTGCTGATCTTCGTCTCAGTCTTTTTAGTTGACACCAAGTTCATAGCTTGACACTTGCACACACTGCGTCCCACAGAGCATACCATGAACGAACCAACGACTGGGAGATCGTGATGGTTGCTTTTGTTCCGTCTCTGATTCAGATTCAACCTCAACCATGTACTACTCCAACCCGATGTGTAAACCTATCCAGAAACAGGTCTATGGCGTACCAGGTGTGACAAATGAAGTAAGGACCACGGGAGGGTTCGGAATCCCTCGAGATCCATGTTCTGTAATCTTGATTTTTCTTTGCCACGGAAAACTGGGGAGATTTGGGCCACTCAGATTCAGATATACCCACAGTTTGTATTGGATTACCTGGCTGCACGTTATGGGTTACCATGGTTTTTTTTCCTTGCCGAAAAGGAGAGTGCGACGACTCGGATATACAGCTTGATGGCCCCGGCCCATACCTCATCCAAGCGGTATCAAATGGTTGAACATCTGTGTTGAAATCTGATTCCATTCCAATTTCAACTTCAACCGAACTGTAACATGACACCAAACCGTACTGTAGCAGGGTTTGGGTTTAAACCCCATTGTATCCTACGATGACGAGATTTAAACCATTGTGGTTTAAACCACCCTCCTATGATCATATAGGGAGCAGGCTTTGGTTTGAACCACAGCGGTTTAAACCATGGTTCAAGCCATTGTGGTTTGAACTGGTTTGAACTAAAGTTGTTTGGACATGTTTTTTTTGTTTTTTTTTGGTCTTGAATCTTGTTTTTTCCTCCTCTCTTGATATCAGTGACCACCTGCCTCCTGACCCCCAAATCATTCCAAAAAAGGAAACCCATGTCATTTGGACTCAAAAAATCACAGAAAAATTGTGAATAATTGCGAAAAAAAATTATTCAAGGCACAAATAGGTTGGTGGCACCTACCAAAAATGGAAATCCATCAAGAAAAAAAGAAAATTGTAGCCCTCATTGAGCACTACATGGTTGACCAATTGACTATGGTGATCAGCTCACTGGTCGGGCCAAAAAAGGCAAAAAACTTTTGAAACATGGTTTATTTTAGGGAATGATTGGGCCATATCTCAGTAATCACTGGACGGATTCACATGATTCTAGTACTGTTGGAAAGCGGCTGAACAGGGCTTTCAGGTGGGGGTATTTATCAGGCATTCTACACCACTTCGATAATCAGCTATTTTTTTTTTTTTTGAGAACTGCTGGATCAATTCCCATGATTGTGGTACAGAGGTGAATGAGCACTTTCAAGTGACACTTGTTGCTAGCTATACAAAAATATGATGGAATCAATCCAGCAGTGTCCAAGATACAAGCTAAATCATTCAGCTAAATCATTCTAAAATAAATCAAAATAGCTGATTATTGAGGTGGTGTAGAATGCCTGGTAAATACTCCCACCTGAAAGCCCTGTTCAGCCGCTTTTCAACAGTACTAGAGCCATGGGAATCTGTCCAGTGATTACTGAGATATGGCCCAATCATTCCCTAAAATAAACTATGTTTTCAAAAGTATTTTGCCTTTTTTGGCCCGACCAGTGAGCTGATCACCATAGTCAATTGGTCAACCTTGTAGTGCTCAATGAGGGCTACAACTTTCATTTGTTGATGGATTTCCATTTTTGGTAGGTGCCACCAAACTATTTGTGCCTTGAATAATTTTTTTCATAATTATTCACAATTATTTTGTGATTTTTTGAGTCCAAATGACATGGATTTCCTTTTTTGGGAAGGATTTGGGGGTCAGGAGGCAGGTGGTCACTGATATTAAGAGAGGAGGAAAAAACAAGAGTCAAGACCAAAAAAAAAAACATGTCCAAACAACTTTGGTTCAAACCGGTTTAAACCATGGTTTGAACCATGGCGGTTTAAACTATGGTGGTTTGAACTATGTAGCTAGAGGAGAGATAGGCACAGTTTAAACCATTGTGGTTTAAACATCATCATCATCATAGGATACAATAGGGTTTAAACTCAAACCCTGCTGTTGCTGCCAAACCAACCAGAAAACCACATAGAAACAGGTCTATGGGCTACCGAGTACCAATTGTAAATTGATTCCAATGTGGATGCTAAATTGCATGTGCTTCGGAGGGTTCAATTCCCTCGAGATCTAATAATAATAATTTCTCGTTTTCTTTTTCTTCACGCTGAAAAGAAGTTGAGTCCCTCGGAATAGGGTAGGCCTCAAAGCCGAGGTTCAATTTGACCTTTGACATCACATTAACATGTCACTTATATATTGATTTAGCAGTACTGATGGCAACGAATGTAAGTACATATTATTCTCGTGCTACAATATGGCCAGAATCCTGGGGTAAATAGTTCACCCCGCCGAAATTGTCAATTCTGGGCTCCCCAGAGATTTGTAAGCTGCAGCCGCACGTAAATCAAGTTTATTGTCCAATTTTTCGATGGCAGAGAACAAGCTACTTGAGAAAAGGAAATGGAGTGGATTGAGATAGGTGTCTTCAATACCTGGGCTATCTGCTTGGTGCCAAGAGTCGAGGAAGTACACTGCAGCATCCGCTGAACTGCCTGTCATGCAAGAAGTGTTTGAAATTTAACTGCCATAGAATATACATGCTATAATCTTGCTCACTGAACTTTTCGGACTTATTAGTTAAGGCAATGTTAACTCGGCGAGAACCAGCAGGTAAGGGCATTGTGGAAGGTACTTCAGTACTTCACGTTTGGTGCGAGGTCGGAGTTCCTGGTAATATGGCGACCAGGGACCAAGTGAGAAGTGGGCTGCTGGTCCCTAGAAGGGTGTCCCGAGATAAGCCTGGTCATCATTTTAAGCCAGAAAGAGGGCACAATATTAGAGAGCTTGAGCCCAAGTAGCATGCCACTTTTAGGTTGCACAAAAAGCGGCATGCCACTTTTTTTTACAACTTTTGTGTGCACTTCAAATTCACACCCTGATGCTATTGCATTTGTTAATACCCTTTAGAAGAAAAAAAGAAAAAAGAGGCATGCCACTTGGGCTCAAGCTCTCTATTGGATGTCAAATTGTGGTACAAACCGTATCAATGCTCCTTCTCCAGAAATCCCTCCTCCATCTGCCGGGGCTTTTCCTTTCGGGGTGTGTGTGCTAGCGCTACAACCACCATGAATAAACAGCCCCAAAAAAGGATGTGGTGTATAGATCGGAACACTGTGCTCTCGTCACCTGGATGTCATACAGAGTGTGCATGACAACAAAGCGAAGTATGAGCTCAAATTTTGTTGTAGCGTTGAAACAGTGACTATTGGGCTAGCGGTGAAATAACCACAAACCAAACCTTGGAAATGAATACGCGGTTCAATAATGCAACTATAACAACTCAAACACTATAATCCTCGTGCAAGTTCGGGGTTCCAATCCAGTATAGATTGTAGCAATTTGAACTTTAGTTCTCTTTGGGAAGCAAGACTTTATAGGTCATATAGATAAATTGCTCAAATCCGTTCTAGGCACAATTGTGGATAGACGGACAAGATTTTATGTGCAATGGTTTTGTGTGATGTAGGTCTAGTACTCCAATGTGTAACATAAGCGATTTCATATGAAATCCCAATTCAAATAGTATCTGCAATTGCTAATCCTTGGGAGATTACAACCAATTGTCAGGTCTGATCTGTTTCCTTATATTCCACATGTCCGTTCTGTTTATCCAATATGTCCACACGTCGTTATAAAGATCCAAATCCAACACAGATAATATTCAAACAGGGAAAACAAACGTAACTTGGTATAGCTTCTGGGTGTCTCCGAATGAATGCCTACTCAACCGTTTAAGCATGAAGTCTAGTAACTTCGCGTCCAACAGGTGGGGTGAGATTCACTGGTGTTCCTCCCATAACCATCCACTTAAATACTTTACAGGATTCTAAATATAAACGAGACAGATACAAACATGTGGCAGGGTTCAGGGTATATGACTAGTGGTATGGCAGCTAGATATCAAGTGATTAGTAAAAACAGAACAGATTTATAAGGAACATCGACGAGCCAAGCTTAACGATGAGTCAAGATCTACATCGCTTAGAACAATTGTGATGGGATATTGTTGATGTGTCAACTTTTAGCCAACTTCCTCGTCAGCCCACTGTTTCCCTCCTTGGTAACCATCCACTTCAACTGGTTCCGCTTTGAACCGCTTAAGTGATTTGTCTGAAAACTGTGATAGCCGCCGCTTCCCAGTACCCGAGTATGGTTTCTTAGTCAAATGGTAGATCAACCAATTCCAACCTTCTCTTGGCAGTTCTGAAGACGTCAGATGATGTCCAATGGTAAGCCTTCTTGTTCAGAAGGATAATCCCTTGTAATATGCCTTTAGTCAGGGATGTGCAGTAGGCCCAATCCATTCCAGGATGGTTGGGCACTTTCCGTGGTTGCTCCATTAACGACTTCTCACGTTAATCCTTTACCAGGATCATTGTCCAGCACCTTTCTAATGGTCCGAGACACATTATATCCCTCTTAGCTAACTGCCCAGGCCAGCATTAGCCCTTGTGAGATGATGTTGTAATATAGCATAGCACATTATAGTACGTTGCAACTTGAGCAATTTTGAATAAATGCCCGGGCGCCCCAGTACCAGGTCTGTCAGCATCTGTCTATAAGAGACTGCACAGGCTGGCGTTCAATTCCCCACGTCGGAATCAGTCTTCCAGCGACACTTTATTTTTGTTATTTCGATTTGCTGTAATCTCTGGGTTTGATTCACCTTCAGTCATTGATTCAACATTCTGCTGTAGTACTACAGATTGGGGTGGGGAACATTGCCATTGTTGCCGGTCTCTGTGGGGGTGGTGTTGCACTTGAGCGTGTGATGTGTATGGTGTGTCTATGTCAGACTCGTCTGGAGATCTTGCATCACTTTGTCTCGCTTCAGAATATTGTCATGACCAGTGTCCACCTCCACCACTTGCAGATCCGTAAAACACCAGTCCAGGCTCAAACCCCACCACTCCTTCTGCGCTTCAGGCGCAACTCCTGCGACAATGCTGCGTGATGCCTTGTACAACGTCACCGGCACATTCACCTCCCGCATCCAGACAATCATTGTGCGCACAACCTCCAAATACACCCTGTGCTCCCCTGCAAAGCTCAAAATAAACTCGAATGCCCTGGCCGAGCCCTCAACTGCATTCTCATAAACTGCCACCATCAGCTCTGACATTTGCTCTGCCCGCATGCGGCTGTTCCACCACTCCCATATGCAGTTAGAAAACTTGTGCCACCACGGGTCCTTGAATATGTGCAGTATCCCCACACACTCCGCTCACAGTGTGCTTTAGTGTCTCTAGGTCAGCAAAATCTATCTCAGTAGTGTATGTGTCGATAGTGCGCAGAGCGATGGCGAGGAAGGGTGAGCTGTCAATGAGCACGAGTTGGATCACATTGTCGCTATGTTCCTCGAGGAGCTTCACAACATGGCACACCATAAACACGCCGGCAGAGTACCCTCTAAAGTACCCTCTAATGTGATACATCCCTGTTGGCTGCGTCTCCTGCATACAATCACCATATATTATAAATATCACCCGTGCTGTATATTTCACATACCTTGATCTTCCTATAATAAAAGTCTGTCTGGGAAACAAAACTTGTGCATGGTGTCTCTGGCACGACCTGAATGGCCCACAGTCCAGTTCGGAAGTGCATTTGCAGGTGGACAAATGAGTATATAAAACCGGTGCCGCCTGCCAATCGGAACATTAGCACCCAAGTCTAAAGTGTTCTACGCATGCACTGTGGACAAGGATAAGCAACGGCTCGCCCGCTACTGCCTCACGCAAGCACACAATCATTTCCTTGTTGTCAACAATCAACGCAGGTATGTGTTTGTATGGAGTATCGTCAGGGATTGCTGAGGCACCAACACTGACACTGTAGACAAAGGACGCCAGCTGAGCTATAGTGGGGGACATGAAGACAGCATCGTTTGGCACCGCCTGGATGACCCTCTCAGGAATTCACCCTCCGAGGGCTCGGATAATCCCACGTCAGATCCACACCGTGAGAAGACTAAAGTTCACGTTCAAGCCGATGAGGTGGCAATGAGCAACCCGTACCTTTCTGCCCCGGCATTGAATATGTTGTCATGGTCAGAGATGCTGGGTCCAACATTGATGTGAACATGTTCCTGCACAATTTCCAACACCTCGTTGACTGAAATTTCTCTGTGTGCCTGGTTGCCAGCTGGTGCAGCCACGCAGTCCAAAGCAACATAGGCTGTGTTGATGTCTGGTGTGTAATCTTCAAGAATTGCCTGTTGGTGCGGGGTGCCTTTTGCTGTCACCTGGAAGGGTCGGGACAGCATTGCAAGCACTATCATCTCCAAATATGCGTGTCATCGCGGTTGTGAGAGATTCAGAGCAAACACTGTTGATCCTCGTACATTTTGAAATAGCCATGAATGACTTGGTGTGAAGGCATTCGCTCGTTCAACAGTGGGCCTACATATGGTGGTCATCAAATGTTACAAAACATTCGCTGTGTATACCAGATGGCATTCTGGAACAACTCCACGTCACAGACATCTTTGGATACGGCGATGATGATGCCAGCATGCAGCTGCTCGTGACCGAACATGATAGCAGCTTTCACACATGGATCCTGGGTAAGAATTTGCTCTGCAGAGCATGGTCAACATATCTCCGAGTCTGCAATTTGCCGATAGACCACCCACCTATCGGCCCGGGATTGGTCTTTTCGCCATTCTGCACTCGATGATTAACAATTGTGAGCTGACTGGCCAGGGAGAAACTATCTGCTAATAGCTATCTGCTTATGGAATGCATAATCTGATCATCTGGCTAATGATGAAGATCCAGGATGGAAATGTGTATCTGAAGGTGTAGCTGTACCTTTATATCAATGTACCCTGCCGTGGCAGAGGGGTACATAGATATATATCCTATTGCCGGTAGGCCTGCCAGCCGCTCCATATATATATATGTACTTAGGGCTAATAATATTGGGGTAAAAGGATTATTGGGCCAAAACAAGGATTGAACAACAGACCACTGGGAAATCATAAACCAATCAGAGCCTACAACCACTAGACCAAAGGGACCATGCATGTCCTATTGTGTTACCCAGCTAGGGTAAGGCCAGCCTTACCCTACCTGGGGCTGCTTATACCCATACCTAGGGCAGGCAAGCTGCCCTAGGTCTTCGAAAAGTGTTTATCACTGTTTATTATGTGTTTTAGAGTGTTGAAAACCCCTAACCAAATAAAATAAGTACACCTGGGAGGAAGGCACCAACCTCTAACCCAAACCTCTAACCCAAACCTTAACTACCCAAACCCCTAACCAGGCCCTATGTGGGCCATACAGGGTGGCTGCAAGGCTTATTACATGTTTCCCTGATGAGTTTAGCCCTTGGGTACTTTTGCTTTCTATTGCTATTGTGGTCTAGTGGTAACAATCTATGGTTCTGATATGTCTTAAAATCAATTGAAGACTTTTGGTTCAATCCCTGAACCTGCCTTTGTTTTTACAGCAGGCAAACATATATGGATCAGGTACATATATCTATATTGTGGTCCTTGGCTGATCTACCAACCATTGGATATATATGTATGTACCCCACAGCCAGGGCAGGATACATATATATATGGGTACAACTATGGATGGTATCTCGAACGCACCAACACGCCCATACACCCTGTACAGTGTCAGAACTTCTGGGTGATGCTTGACAATGTCGCTTGTATTGTATGCCGGGACACCATCTACCTCTGTGTTCAGCAGCACCAGACAGTTCCTCGCTGATTGCTGCAGATATGTTCAACTCAGAATCAGGATTACATCTCTGGAGAGGTGAGCTAGCACACAGCACCTTGACTATGAGCTGGAATAATGACCCAGTGGTATCTCCATTCATGGGGACGAGCACCGGCTCAAGTGATGCGTGAAACTACGGTCCGGTGTTTGTCCTTGTCAGTATAGAGACAGCAGCGCGATGCACCTGAAAATATTCCCAGCCATGGCTGTGAGCTGCCTCTACCCTGCAGCGCACCATTAGGATGTATGGAACCACGCCAACAATACACACTCATCCGGGATTATTTGTGTTATGGGGCCGACCTCGGTGCTGTATGCAAGATGGATTATTGACTGGTGCAATATTCGACACAGATGTTACGCACATCCTGTATAAAGGCATCAACATTATCCCACTCCTATCCAGAGCATCGCCCACAGACTGGATGAGCAGACCCTCACCGAAAAACTGCAGTGCTGACGGTTAGGACAGGAGTAGAGCTAGTTAGCAGAACACACAATACGAGAGAATGACCGCAGTTTTTCAACACTGGAGGGATTGTGTACCCAGTGCTATATAGATGAGTGGGCTTGGCTGCAAGCTGCATGAAGGGACAATACCTCAAGGAACATGGGTGAGCACACCATTGTTGTGCTCTTGGTTGAGAGTGCGGAAGTGAGCATTCATTCTGGGGTCGCAATGACCACATTTGTTGTCAGCAGAAAGAGTGATATGGTCATACCGGAGAACACCTAACCAATTGACATCAAAACTGCTTGAGGTAAGAAAGATGCTATTTACAGCACGTATAACGGAGAGAAATCCCATGGCGTCTAAATGGTTGGGTTGAGTATGTGTAGGTACAAACTTTGCGAAATCTGGGCGGACTCAAAGCCTCCAGCGCCATGATTGAGGTAAAACAATGGCTGTGTGGCCCCAAAGACCACCGACTTCGCTTCTTGAGGTGTCAGGAGGTTGCCAGAAGGGCTGGAAGTCCAGGATCATTGCTAACAATACTGTACTATTTTGACAAATGATCAGGTGACGGTGACACCCAATTTTTTTTTTGGTGTGCCTGAAAATTGCCGGTTGAGGAAAATATAAAAATAGTGGACATTTGGTCGAAATAGTACAGTAACTGTTATGTTGGAACAACAGTAAACATGTGCCTGCATTTGAATGTGAGTGCTGTATAGGAAAGAAAATACTAAGTGATTGGGTTGGGAAGATCGAACAGGCTCGGCAGATCCACGGTGGGTGAGACAGCAGGCCAATGGAGTCAGTGCTAGGGCTGGCAAGCATGCCGTATATGGCCACGGCCATGGCCAACACGGCCGTGCGAAGACACGGCCGTCTTATTACGGCCCAGGTGGTGACAGGGTACTCTTGCACGCGGTACGGAGACCGTGGGGCTCTGTGCAGCCGTTACGGCCGTAAAATGGCATGAAAAGATGGCCGTGTCATCGCACGGTCCACACGGCTCGCTCCCGTGTCATGTCCATGCCACATGCGAAAGTCTGATGAGCTCCACGGCACGGCTCCGTAACTATATTATGGTGCCGTATTCCATGCTTCACGGTTACGGTTGCCAGCCCTAGTCAGCACGTGTCTTGTGCTGGGGAGTCAGGCAGTGAGATGCCACAGGGAGGGATTATACGACCACCGGAAGGTTCACTGCAAGGAACCTACCCAAGAAATGCGAGGAGACAGCAAGCAAGATAGCGATAAGAAGTGCTTTGTGTTTGGATCAAAACACCTTGGCCAAAATAGACCAAAGTTGATGCCGAACAATGCCGGAGTCACACTTTGAGAACAATTGCGATTCACTGAGAACAATGAACTCAGGTGTGTATGGTGCACAACTTTCTCGAGATACCCAAGGGGAGCACATTGTTAAGGATAATCAATGAAATGCACAAACATTTAAGAGAATTGAGGAAAGCCATTTGCTTGTAGGGTGATTCAGCCAGATACATAGATGAGAAGAGATAGCAGAGGCCGCAGGGCCAGGAAATGTAGTCTTCAGACTGATTCAGACAAGGTGGTTGTCCTACTAGTACTATCTGTGCACTTCTAGTAACAGAGATTAGCCACTTTGTGTTGCAGCCATTGGAGCCATACCATGGCAAAATGCCGTTGCGATGCTCGATGGCTCCACCCGCCAAAATTAGCCACTGGTGGCTGCCAAAGCCATCTGACGTCATTTTTGGCAGCCGGAGCCACCAGACAACGCAACGTCATTCAGCCATTGGATGGCTCCAATGGCTGCACCACAAACTGTCTATTAAACTTGAATGTTGGAGATGGCTTTCCGGAATCAGGTTGAGAAGTAATGAGGTACAAGTTCAGTAATATTGAAGTGTCTGGCTGCGAGAGCCTAGGAGAACATGCCCAAGGGTGCCTGCTGCGTTGAGAGATCGAGCACCAGGACGTGGTTTTCCTGTAGTGTGAACATCGGTGTGTGGAATGGGAGTCGAGTACCACGGAGTGCCGAAGCTCGTGTCAATGATGCTGGTAAAGGTATTAGACAGGTTGTGCAAAGCCATATGGAGCCGCATGCGGCTTTTGGGTATTGTGCAAAGCCGCATGGGAAAAAAAACAAGTCTTGGATGTGTCTGATTTTTTTTTCATTGAAACATTGCCTGACATGAAGCAACGGTACATGTAGGTGAAGGAGCCTCATTGGCATTTCACCTGCCGTGCGCATGATGTCAGAAAATGTAAGAAGACCGAGTGGTGCTGGGTGGAGCTGGAGTGATGTGCCAGAATAACGGCTTCTCATGCCTGCCCATCCAACCCATCTAACTTCGGACTGTTGTATTACAGTTTTACAGAGGCTTTGGACCACACTGAGCACGAAAAATAACCAAGGACAATTAAGAAAATCACACGGCTCTGCACAACGCACAAAAGCTGCATGCGGCTCCATGTGGCTTTGCACAACCTGTCTATTGACATCGAAGCCCATCGTAGTAATGAATGCTCGATCACTGCGACTGGTGTAAAGAACCTGCCAAGGGTGTCAAATCTGGGGTTTGGAAGAAGTTGGGCTCGACAGAGATGTAGCCGGCTTTGCTGTCTGCATTCCGTGCGAAGGATGCGAGCCTCCTCCACTCCAAGCCATATAATGGCTGCAGCAGTGACCGCCATTTCCCAATCTTCCTCAGCATTGTCCTCCTCCATCTCGGACTGTGTTAAAGGAAGAAAGATGCATTGATGTCCATTGACAGTTGAGTTAGGAAGAGCAATACGGACACATTATTTGTTCTTTGTTTGGGCACGTGCTTACATAGATACTCTCTCCGAATATAATTTTTGGCTTACGGGAATCATACATGAATAAAATGTCTTCAAGTTTCCATAGCCGACATCATTGGCACCCCTCGGAAATTCAGTTTGAATATTTAATTCTTACGGGAAGTCACCCAATATAGTAATCATAGAACTACTGATGTGTTCGAGCAGCCCACATGTTCAAGTTTTCAATGGGGAAGAAGACATGGGTGTTGCACTTTACACACAGTACAGAAATGATTTTGAAGAGATATCTGCGAAGTTGCTTCAGGATTCAACTCCCCGCCCATGCATTGTCAGCCCAAAAGATCAGGGAGCAGTCAAAAAAAAAAAACATTTTACAGGCAAAGGTTTGGACAAAAAATTGAAAAGGTTCGGATACCACCATCCAACCCAGCTCCTCGCAACCGCGCGTGGAAATATATATCAGGTGTAGTCATGATTACATCATGAACCTTAGCAAGCCGGTAAGTAGAACTTCAGACTAGTTGATAGAGCTTCAAATACTTTTGTGATCGAGGCATCCAAAACCTCAGTTCTCGTGTTCTTCCTCTTCCTCTGCTTTGGCTGCAGGTAACGTCCATGCCTGCCATGCCTGCACTAAGAGTGGCAGAACATTGATGACCGTGCCCAAGGAGAGTGGTGCTCTGTCCGGGATGCGGCCAAGGATCGCTGGCAAGTATACTGTGAAGTGAAGAACTCGCTCCGCCACCATCAACCATACGGCGGCTTTGTACATCCCTCCAAATGTTCGTGCACGATGGTTCATGAGCAATTGAAGAGCCCCCGACATGCAATATGCTGCAGTGACACTGGCGGAGAAAATATAACCAGCAGTTGAGCGCGCTGTCGCTTCAGGATCCGGCGGTAAAGGGGATGGAATGAGGTCGCGTTGGAAAGGATCAGCCAAGAAGAGGCACATCGCCAAGATGAGCATGGACTGAAAAAACAGTAAGTAAGAGCTTTTTCCACTTCAGTGAAGGCTGTACTAACCGTTCCAATGAATCTCCAACTGGACTTCGCATCTATACGAGAACTTGCACGCTCCGCATGAGTGGCATGCGCAAAGGTGGCGGGCAGCCGTGTGAATCCGCGCCAGTTAAGTTCCATCCGAGTAATGGCAAATAGATGAATCACCGAGAGAGAAATATAGAAGCAGCCTAGCACTATCTTCTCCGTGGGATCAGAGGAATCGAATATCAGCTCCACTGTCCAGGCAAGCAAACTTGCAATGGAGAGCCACTGTCCCCGGATGGAAATTCCAACGGTCAATATAAGTCTCCGGTAGTACACAACATCCAGAAGGAACGCCAACAGGCCGGATAGGAAGCTATCATCAGAGAGTGTCGGTAACATGCTAAACCAACCACGCCTTAATATAACATACCCAAGAGTGTACGCAACCAATCTTCGTCTGGGGTGCGAATCAATATGGAATCTGTGGGCACGAAGCGTATCTGCATTATAGTCATAGAATTATCAATGCGGGGAGCCAGGGGGGGTCCGGCTCACTTTGGTGCTCAAACTGGACCTGTGCCTCGATTCGTTCCAGTTCGCTCTGACTGGCATTTATTACCGGAGCAAATGCAGTCAAATCGCTGAAAAGCATCTTGCGGGGAGTTCGCCCAGAGAAAGAAATGTGCCAGATCACTTTCATCGTGTCTGACTTGGCCGTCCGTTACAGCAGTATGCATTTGCTTCTCTATGACGTACCATTCAGGAGAGATGGCTCGAGAACAGGTAAATTTGTAGAGTTGTAAGATGCCTGGGCACTGCAATTTACCCGGTTGACCGGAACAGGTATGTAATCCTATTGTTGCATGAGGAGATATAAGATGGCAAGTTAGCAACGACATACGAGAGGCCCTGCCGCATTGAGAGCGGCGGACAGGAAAGGTGCATATGCCCATTCAGTTTCCTCATGGTGTGAATCTGAAAACTCCAGACGCGTCTCCATCGGGCCCACTTCTTCATAAGTGCGCGAGCAGACTGAGCGATGAGGCAATGCTTTCCCGAGATTGTATCCTAGTCCGCACTTGTGCTATACATTGGAAGGAGTCGTTCCATGGGACAGAGGTAGCTCACCGAGGTCCTCCGCAGTTTATTGTGAACGGTATTGTATGCCTCCAAATTGAATAAATGTTGCTCGTTGAGGATCCGCAGGTGAAGTCTGTAGATGAACAATGGAAATGGAAAGCGAGAGAGGATCGAAATACCTACCGTGATGTTACATGAGGATGCCGCCTTGCGTTTGAGCCCCAGGGTTGATTGTGTGCCGGCGTAGTATTAGTGAAACCAGCGGCGTTGAGCATCACATCGCAGTGGCTCACGATCGGATGGAATTCGATCATAGGGACAGAAAGGGAAAACGAGTCAATGGCCCTATCAATCAGTGATTTCTGTTCGGTAGGTCTAGGCATATGTGGATAAGGGTGTTGCAGAATTCACAGAAAGCACGACGCTTACGATGCCGCTCGAGAACGCCACTGAGTTTCCAACACGTAGTCTGGCATCCATGAAGAGAAATTTCGAAGGTGATCCATCTTCACGGACGGCGAAACGACGAAGGATGCACGCAGGTGTTCTGCGGTGAGGTTCTGCTCCAAGCTGGGTCGCCAAGTCAATCTCTAGTGCCCGAAGATGAAGGAAGCTCTCACAAAATTCCAAGCGGAAATTCCAACGGAACTGCCGCTGTAAGACCCTTGTCGGATAAGGTGGCGTTCTGAATGATAACTCCGGAATACAGTGCAACTTCGAAGATGTCATCCTGTGCCTTAGTGGGCCTGACTCCCTCGTCAAACCACATCGACAGCTGGCCGATGTTGGACTTGGGGAGACGGACTTCCCGGTGGAAATGGGTGTCTTTCGAGTCGTCCACCAGCTCACTTGCTGCATCCGGGTACCGATCAGCCTGATAGGCCGCCTGCTGTGAGGCATTTCCACGTAGCCACACAGTGGCAATAATGTCGAACCTGTCGCCGCCAGAAACGAGTGGTCTCACAACAGTACTGCGGTTGGTAACTTGATCCCAAGTTTCGTTCTGATAGAGAGCCAGGTGTGGCGGCTTCAATTTGTCCACAAACTGCAGACCAATCTTTCCAGCGATCCACACGGCCAGGAGGACGCCCGATGCACCGAAGACAACCAGCACGGCGCGCAGTAATCCTAAAGAGCTGACGGGCTTGGACTTTTGCCGTTGAGGTCCGGGATCAGGAGCCAGTTGCTGTTTTTCCATGTCGAGACGAAATCAATGGGTGACACGTCCCTTTGGAAGCTCCTTATATATAGGCAGTGCACAGCTACCGTTAAGTAATGATGTGAAGCGGCTGATGATCATGGGTGTTAATGAATTAAGGCGTCAGGTATTAGCAAACGGCGGGTAGGTATAGGTTACCGTAGGTAGCGAATAGAAGATGGATACGAATTTGATGGCACTGCAAAGCGGCTGATGATCATGGATGTTAATGAATTAAGGTGTCAGGTATAAGTCTCGTTCCCAGAGTTATAGAACAGTCACCACTCGCTGCGCTCGCAGGCAATCACCAAAAAGGCAATGTTGAGATGTTAAACTGCGGGCGAGGCAGTTAGGATGGTAAAATCTGATGGCGGTCGACTGCCCTAAGTATAACGTCTGGTGCAGTTTAGCCGGCGGGAGGGGGCTTGTGTCACGCGCTTACTCCTCCGCCGAAAAGATTTGAATTGTTTGTCCCTCACTCATCCCACAATCTGGAAACATTGTGGACACCTTGATACTTTATATTCAAGCCCCTAGGAATTTTCCCGGCGATTCTCGGTTCCTTTTTCGTGATGTAACCCTCCACGCACCTCCGTGTGGAATTTGGCATTCAACAATTCAGAAACAGACTTTTTGGTTAGGTAAAATGTTCCTTCTCGTCTCAGTGAGCAAAAAATATGTCCTCTACAAGAGTAGGATCACTCTGTAGCTGAGAGAGAGATATTTCTGGTGCATACATTTTACTGTTGGGTGCAGCATTTGCTTGAAAGCGTGTAATTGGGTCTAAAGTAGAGTTCCAAGCGTGTTTTATCTATGGTAGAATGTGATACAATGCTTTTGACGTGTCAATATACCTCTTTCATGAGCTCCTCCCAATTTTCTGCGAAATTACCCTGTATATCACTATTTTCTCTCAAGATACAGAGTCACTGAGAAGCTGAAAGATGCCACATTACACCCTAGTACACTTAATGTCCCGAAGAGAGCCTATCTGAATTTATTGGCGGCTTGCGGCGTGTTAATGGTTAAAGGTTTCCTCGAGAGAGTGGTGTGACATCTGTGACCAATGTGAGCAAGCACCCTCTCCGCGGTCAAACTACACCAGATCTTCGCGGGGTGATGGCTGCTGGGTTTTTTGATCGGAGTGCCCCAAGTATCCCCGTGAAGATCTGGAGCCGAGATTAGTCAGGTACTTATCAGCAAACAGTATTGCAAGGTGATGGATACGAATTTGATGGTGGGATATTCCGCGCGAACAGCCTTCGTTTCACTGTTTCAAATGTGATTTGGGCGGGGTAATACACTCCATCTACCACCACCATCGAATATCGATTCCCTGAATATGGGGTCCCTACAAACCAGGGGTGGTCTCTATATCTCTCTTGCACTAGAAAGCAGGTACAGCCTTGAGCTGCCCTTTTCTCGATGTGAATTGCGATGTTTTCACCGTTCTTAAGCTATTTAATTGCGGGGGACCGCTCCGCTGCCGGGGCCGGCCTGAAGATATTACCCTCTTTATAAAATTACGTCTGTCCGTCTGTCTGTCTGAAGCCTTTAAACTCCGCTTTTAATCTATCATTCCGGCAGAAGCGGGAGCCAGCGCTTCGCGCCGGCGAGCGCTTATTAACTGTTCTATTAGGATTACAAGCGCTCGCCGGACCGCAAAGCGGTCCGGCTCCCCCTTGGCTGCGAAGAGCTCGACGAAAAAGGTCAGCGCTGATGGCGGAGTTTAAAAAGGCTTCAGATGGACAGGCTTAATTTTATAAAAGAGAGTGAAGTGAAGTGATGTACCCAATTCATTGGCAACTGTTTGGCCATATCCCCTTCTGCTACCTCCATCTCTTTGCTTCTGCTCTACAGCTTCATTTGTACAGCCTTTTGCTGTTCTGTTTCCCATCAAATTCTCATTCATTTTTCCATTCCGGATGCAAAAAGCTGTTGAGTTTTCTAATTCAGTTCGGCCGGGATGACGAGAACTGGGAGCTGCGGAATTAGTCCGAATTGGGCTGATCACGCATAGCAGATGCAACACAGGGTTCAACTGCTGTTGAACACATCCAAATATGGCACATCTTTCTCACTGCGGCCACGTAATCCTTCGGCATCGCTTTCTGGTATGAAGCAAACATTGTTAGTAGCTTTTCCTCCCCAGCTTCTCCCATGTCTTCTTTTTCCACCTTTCATCCGCAACTGTAATTTTCCTGGGCTTCGAGATGTCCCGTGCCCAACCCATCCTAGCGCCGAGGCGGGTAGGCATGTCTTGTATATATTACATAGTAGGAAGGAATAACTGCAACTCGCATGAAGTTTGAATATTTGTTTTTTCTGAAGCTCGCGTGCAGGAAAAAGAAACCAAAGAAAAGGAGAAAACAAAAAAACAAAAAAAAACAAAAAAAGAATCTAACGACCCAATCCTGAATAGAATGAACTTGCAAAAAGAATTATAAAGCCGACCCAGCCCCGAATCGAACGGGGTTCCTCAGGGGTGTTCAGTCCATTCAATCTGCCCCACCTTTCTCCCTTGGTTCACTTTGGATTCACCACTGCCTTCTTATGTGGGTCGAAAATTACCTGCATATTAGTTTCCTCGTAGTCAGATTGCGGATATGTGCTTATATCCACAATAGGCTCAAATTGCTCGATACCGTGCAGGGAGGGCAACAGGAAAGCAGAAACACTCGCACGAACGCGGGTGGACCTGCTGACCTGCACAAAAAATCACTGTTGATTCATGAATATGAAAAACCAAACCACACAAGACATGTTTCATGCCTCGGGATAGACTTGATAGGATAGGCCAGGGTGCACAACTCGGGCTGCAGAACACATTGAGAACTGATCTAAGAACAGAAAGATTTTACTCACAAGGGGAAGATAATGGTTTCCGCCCATCATGCCTTGGCCTTCGAACATTGAATGACGGAACTTTCAGCCATTCTCTTGCCCCCAACTGAGCCCATCCCTGGGGTTCGCTGGTGGGCAGTATTGTCAGATGTTTCCAATGACAGCAGGAATTGTGTGTGGTGACTGGTTGCAAATAGCCAATGTGATTGAAGACATCAACCATGAGCTCAGAGGCGGGACTGAGGAACAGAGAACAGGCAAACACTCTTGGGTGCTGCAGTCATTTCATAGGTCTTGTGAAACAAAGAAAAATATGCCTGTGTTGGAATAGCGAATGATTTGGGTGCAGATTGGACCAGGGACCCCAAGGGGACCACATTGTTAAGGATAATCGATGAAATGCACAAACATTTAAGAGAATTGAGGAAAGCCATTTGCTTGGAGGGTGACTCAATAGATGAGGATTGAGAGGAGGTGTCCCAAGTCAGAGATAGCAGAGCCAGGAAATGTAGTTTTCAGACTGATTCAGACAAGCTGGTTTCCCTAGCAGGTCCTTAGCAGATGTGGTCCTAGTACTATCTGTGCACTACTCTAGTAACAGAGATTAAACTTTAATGTTGGAGATGGCTTCCAGGAATCAGCGAGGTTGAGAAGAGCGACAAGATCGGACCGTTTTCTAAGCGGAATTACAAGCTATTTAAGTGGCTATCACCGGCTCAGCTGCCGAGTTAGAAAGCCGAACAAATTTGGCGGGGAGATCAAGAGATCACTGCTGACGAAAATGTGATTTACTACAAAAACTCACTAACTTACCAGGATTTTTTTTTCAGACTTTCTTGTCCAAGTCAAACACTCGGATCTATCAAAAAGAGACTGGAAATCTGTTTGACGACGATTGAACACGAAACCCTGTAACCGAATCTTCAACCACAGACGATTGACAGGGTACTGAACACGGGAGATACTTACGGACACGGGGCGTATATGTCCCTCGGGTTCGGTCAAAGGTGCACAAGCTTTCCCTTCTGCGAAAACGACAAAAAGCAATTGCGCACCAACCCAGGTCCCATGCTGTACCCCATTCACTGCATTCAGGCCATTGATCGGTGCAGCTTGCCGAGCTGCACCGCCATAAGTCGCGCTTAGCGGAGGCGTCGCGACGGAGTCTGCCATGATGATGTCGGCAGACCTACGTCGCGCTACAGCGCGATGAGTCGAGGCGGGGGCAGCAGACCCTGCCGATCATACCCTACCCACACCTGTATATTTTGTGAAATGTCAGCACAATGTTTCTGAAGCTTGTCTGTGCTGTAAAAACATACCCTGTACATCCCGAGTGCCTCGGCGAACCTAGCGCTGTGATACCGTAAGTTGATATTGACGGGAGAAGCCGTAGGTGAGGACTGTACAGATCATTACGGTAGCGCCCTGTAGTGTCTAGATCTCGGCAATTGTTTGCCGCCGCAAGAGCCGATTCATGGCCCTCGGACGCAGCATGGGCCGAGGAAGGGCCTGAATGCAGTGATTCGTGATTGGGTAAAATTCAGACTGTTTGCTTGGAGAAGGACTCGACAAAAGGAACGGACGGGTGTCGAGGGAGTCGAACCCTCCCGAGCACACATATTCAAAAGTAGGCTCGTAACCAGCCTGCCTACGGCGTTCTAACAAGGCGAGCTTGTTGCCGTAGGCAGGCTGGTACTTCTCGGAGCCGCCAAAAGGGCCGTCGCGGAGTTTGAAATTCAAGTGACCTTTTAAAAATCTTACTCATTTTGTGCTCAATTTTGAAGCTTATTTTTTGGTTGAAGCGGGGAAAATGAATGAAAATTGTATCCCTCCAATTTTGCCTCCTTACATTTTGTATTTGTAGGACAGAACACCGTAAAACTTGAGGGTAGTTTTAGTCGCAATCAACTTCGGGACCGTGATCTCCGGAATTGCCGCAGCTCATTGCATCATTGCGTCATCGGCCTCACTAACTTAATTTCAAACTCCGCCCCAGCTCGATTGACACATCCGAGAAGTACCAGTCTGCCTACGGCAACAAGCCCGCCTTGTTAGAACGGCGTAGGCAGACTGGTTACGAGTCTAATTCAAAAGGTCCTTGTCGTGCTCGGTGACCAATAGACCCGTTTCTGAGTTGTTTTGCGGGGTGGTTATGTGTATCTGGAAGTAAAGCGGATTCAGTAACCCATAGCCCCGTGTACTTTATCGGATGGGATCGCTTAAAGTCTGGTGTTGGAGCTATGGCCGTGCGGACGCGTTGATATCGACGCGCATGGCGAGACCACCCACGTGGTCGCGTCTCGGTGGGATAACAACGCGTCAACAAGTATCTTTTCAACGCCGTTGCCAAACATCCTGCGCCATGTCTGCCCTCCGCACCGTCCGTCAACTCACAAAACTGCGCCCGGCGCTGCGCGCTGCCCGCCCCACCGTCGGCGTCGCCCGAGCCCGTGGCTTCGCCGTGTCCGCGCCGGCGCTCAAAAGTGGTAATAAGCTTGCATCCTCGTCGTCTGGTACGTCTCCTCTCCTTTGCCGGCGGGTACCCTTCTGAATTTGCACCGGCAGCAACGACGCTGCTGGCCCAAAAACTGCGCGCGGAGATCTCGTACGAGGCGGAGGTCCAGCAGGACGACGTGCAAGTCGGCGCCGTGCCCCAGGACCTCGTGGAATTCCTCCAGGAGGGCGGGTGGGAGGTGCGTTGTGTCTTGCGCCCTGCGCACATACCCTTTGCATGGGCTGATGGGACGACAGATCACAGACACGCCGGCGAACGACGAGGTGTTCCTCACGCGCCGGTTCGGGGACGAGAGGTACGTTGTGCCGTCGTTCCGTCTTTCCCTGTTAATAACGAGCACAGCATCCGCGTCATGTTCTCCATCGCAGACCTGCAGTCCATCCCCGACGAGGACGAGCCCGACGGCACGGACGACGAGGGCCCCGCGCGCAGGGACGAGCCGGCGCTGCGTGTGTCGGTCGCGATTACCAAGGTGTGTCTGCGTCTATGCGCCTCCCACTCCTTCCATCGCCTTTCACTTTCATCGTGACAAATATGCTAACGTCTACGCACTTCAGTCCACGCACCCCGGCGCCCTGCACGCAGACCTCTACTGCGCAGACGGCGCGTTCGACGTCGCGAACGTCGCGTATTACAAGGACGCGCGCGTCGCGACGGAGCTGAGTATCGCGAGTGATTGGGAGCGGAGGACGCTTTGGACGGGGCCGCTGGTGAGTGCTCCTCCGTTAAATTCGACTTCGTTCTCTGCATACATTTCCTTCCCTCCGAAATTCTTCGCTCTACAATCCTCTTCTCTCCCTCCCTAGGCACTGCTTTCTACACCTTTCTGCAAATTCCATGATGCATTCCATTCTCCTCTCCGTGCCCTACATCTCCACTCCGCTTCCCCCGCTCTGCCTCTTTGATTTTTCATCTCCTCCCATCCTCCCATCCTTCCTTTTCATTAACCCCTCCACCCCCGCAGTTCGAATCCCTCGACCCCGCCCTGCACGACGCCTTCGAGGCGTACCTGCGCGAGCGCGGCGTGGACAGCGCGCTGGCGGGGTTCGTGCCGCGGTATGCGCTGTGGAAGGAACAGAGGGTGAGTGCTGTTTGTGTTCTTTCGTTGGTTTGGAGCGCGGAAGGGTGAATGGCAGAATGGCTTGGAGCGCGGGGAAGGAAGCGACGCGTTGATTTGGTGCGACGATGTGCGAGCGAGCGACGAAGCATCTTCGGACCTCCTTTTGTTCCGTTTTTATTTCGAGAGGAGGGGGTTGGGGCGGGACGTTGATTCGATGCTGACTACTATGCGCAGGAATACCTCGAGTGGCTGCACGGCGTGGAGGGGTTCGTTAAGGCGTGAGATGCGTGAGGAGGGGGCCGGACTTATGAGGCCAGGCTCCGGGGCTGCACAGGAGGCGTCGAGGTTGAGACTGGTGAGGCGGCGCGGGAGAGCTTGCGGGCGGAAAGCGGAGCAGGAAGGGAAGGGGAAGCAGGAAAGGGGATTAAAACGACCGACGAGATCGGCGATATGATACGAACTGTATTTTTAGTTGCGCCCCCACTCTCACTCTATTCTATTACATACTGCCATTGACCCGGTGAACTCTTTTCTAGCTTGCGCTGCGTTGTTCGTGAGCCTGGTAAGTCTCCCCACTACTCCGCGGTGGTACATAGACTAAGATTGCTGACGTTCGTCTCAGGCTTTGTACGATTTTCTGTTTCGAGTGGCGTTGTTCATTCACAGTCGTGACTTACAGTGCGCGCCGCGAATTGACGACTCGTCATGCAGTACAGTGAAGGTAGTACAAAATAACGAATTCAAAGCTTGAACGAGCTCCGGCGGAAGGCGCTCGTTCTCGATGTCGGACATGTGGCTGTGGTGCTATGCGTGTTAGCATTGCGGGGAAGAAAATGAGAAGGGGGGAGAGATGGAGAAGGAGTCAGAAACGCACACATCGTTGAAGCCAGTGATAGCATTCTTAATGCCATCCGAGCCAAACACTATGGCAACAGGCACACCGCTGGCTCTTCAATTTAGCAGATATTTAAGTTAGCTATGATTTCCTCAAGTATCTTAATACACATAATGTGACGAGAAGCTCGATTTTATATATTGGATTTAGGACTCAACAAATCTACTCACTAATCTAATCTATCAAAGTGGAAATAAGAGTCCACAAAATTTCAAGTATCACCACACCTTTTGCCAGCCATGAAATGCAATAGAAAAGATGAGGAATAAATGATCTTGAAATGAGTGTCAAAACTACAGGTATCTGGCCGGTCGATATGCCTGTTGATACTTCAGATTTTGAATTAAGTTTAGAGGACAAAGAAACGAGAAGTAGGGATTCTTGTTTAAAGGCGTTTGAAACTCAATAAAAAATTCCAGGTTTCGGACACCCTTAAACACATCCGCAGACCATCAGCAGATGGGTTTAATGGTGTCCGAAACCTCAAGTAGTGTATACTTTTAAACAAGAATCCATATTTCTCATTTAATCCTCCTCTAAACTTAATTCAAAAGCTAAAGTATCAACAGGCATATTGACCGGCCGAATACCTGTAGTTTTGGCACTCATTTCAAGATCATTTATTCCTCATTTTTCATATTGCATTTCATGGCTGGCGAAAGGTGCGGCGATACTTGAAATTTTGTGGACACTTATTTCCACTTTGATAGATTAGATTAGTGATTATATTTTGTCGAGTCCTAAATCCAATATATAAAATCAACTTTCTCGTCACATTATGTGTTTTAAGATACTTGAGGAAATCATAGTTAACTTAAATACCCGCTAAATTGAGGAACCAGCGGTGTGAGGGACTGGACAGCTTCGTATTTCCGCACCGGAACTTCGGCAGGCGTGATTGACGTTCGGAAATGGCCCATTAGGGTGGTAGGACCCCAGATACATGTCAGAAATGTGGGTGGGGGTGTACCGTAGCTATCTTCAGGAGAGATAGTGAGTATGTGTTTGTCATATTTTACGTCCTATTGTATGACACGTTGATTTTAAATTCTTTGATTAGCTACCCAGCAGGCCAACTGGACGTCTGATGTTTACACCCACTTCCGCACCCCCGAGATCACCACCAAAGGGACCGAAGTTTCGTACAAGTTTATTTGCAAAGCGTATGTGCTTCCTGAACCTCTCGCTCTCATTGCTTACGCTTTTGAAAGACATCCAATGATGTTTGTGACCCGCGGCCGCCACGACGACAGCACCAGCAATCTCCGACGTCATGTACTCAGCTGCGCACCCCCTACCCGCCGCATCTGGGGAGTCTATCAAGGCGTATGCGAGTGGCACAAAGTACAGTCGTGAAACGCACCGTATGAACATCGCACTCTGGGTTTCTCGTCGACACCGCCCTTTCGCCATTGCCGAAGACCCAGAGCTACTTGCCATCTTCTCGGACCTCAACAAGAATGTCGAGACACCCTCTGCATCCACTGTCTCGCGCGATGTCAAGGAGTTCTTCCAGTTGAGCCAAAGAGTGTTGCCAATAGTGTTGGCAAGGTTCGGTTCAGTTCAGGTTCAGGGCCTCTCGCCCTGAACGCCGAACCTGAACGCGGCGTTCGGTTCGGGCAACCCCCGAACCTTGAACCTGAACGCGCGTTCAGGTTCAGTTCGGCGTTCGAACGCGTTCGAACCTAAGGCACTTTCGGCCATCTCGGGCGGCTGAAGTCTCTCTGAAAATATCACTTCCTAACATTTTTCAGTGCTCTGGTGGTTGGAAAGGTATTTCATATCCCTTGGCTAGTGCCGAGACGCCTGCAAATGATAAATTATCCTCGCGCAAGTTTGCTAGAAAATTGCGTGACACCAAACTGTCATCAATTGACATCGAAATTGCTTTGAATTTGGCTCGAAGAGAAGGATTAGGTGTGTTCTGCGATGTATAAATACACGGGCTATGCAATGTGAGGTAAATCGAGCGCGAACGGTGGAGAAACTCGTGTAGAAAATCACTCACCTGACCAATTTTTAGGTTCGGCGTTCGAACGCGCCTGCTCTCCGCCGAACGCTGAACCGAACCTTCGGTTCAGGTTCAAGCATTCACTGAACCTGAACGCCGAACGCGCGTCCGGTTCACGTCACCCTCAGGCTACCCTTTTGGGAACCCTTAGGGTCAATTCTTTTCCTAGAGTTAAATGACCCTAGCGGTATCTAATTTCATAGGGAGCCCCACTCCCGGTGGGGCAGCCCACATTTGGGGTGGGGCAGCCCACATTTTGCAAAAAACTGGATGTGGGGCTCCCCACACTTCTTTCAAGTGGGGAGCCCCTCCCGCCGCAGGCGGAACCGAAAAATTTGTGGGGTGCCCCACTGCCCCACTTTTGAGTAGGACCCCTGATACCAGTCCCACCGAAAAAAAGTTTTTTGGGCTCAATTCTGGGCCGTTTTGCACTGTCTGTGGTGATCCCGAAAGCTGCCATTTGCGGCTATTATTCTAGGCTATTATTCTAGCTGGAAATCATATATGCACCTGCACCCATTTCCTTCTGTGCGCCTGTACCCGCACCTGTTCCACATGCCTGCACCCCCACCCATTCCCCATGCTTGCACCATGCTTGCACCCATGCCCGTTCCGCACACCTGCACCTGCACCTGTGCCCATTCCACATGCCTGCCACCCGCACCGCCTTTGATTCCGTGCACCTGTTCCGCATACCTGCACCTGTGCCCATTCAGGGTGCTTGTCACCCGCACCCCCTTTCATTCCGTGCACTTGCACCCGCACCCATGCCCGCTCGGCACATGTGCCACCCACACCCCCTTTTATTCCCGATGCTTGCACTCACACTCATTCCACGCACCTGCCACCTATGCCTTTCTATTCTGCACACTTGCATGCACCTGCACCCATCACACCCCTTTCATTCTGCACGCCTGTGCCCATAGCTATTGAACACCGCAAAACACCTACTCAGATTTTCACTATAAATTTGTAAATTGTAGGCTACCCCACTTTCCTGTGGGCTCCCCCACTTTCCTCTTTCTTATGGTGGGCCGCCCCACCGACTGTTGTGGGCTACCCCACTTTTCCTGGGGGGCGCCCCACTGTCCCTTTTCTTATGGTGGGGCGCCCCACCTACGGTGTACACAGCGGTGGGCTGCCCCCCATACTGGTGGGGAGCCCCACCTCGCTTATTCATACTGGGGGGCTGCCCCACTCCTACAGTGGGCTTCCCCACCATTTATTTGCCACCGGTGGGCAGCCCCACCCGTGTATTTTCTCCCCGTGGGGTGCCCCATCATTTATACGGTGGGGCGCCCCACATTATTTGTTAATGTGAGGGCTGCCCCACCCATTTCATTCCCCAGCTGTGGGCCGCCCCCCACGCATTTTATTCCCCACTGGTGGGCTGCCCCACAATTGAGTCGTGGGGCTGCCCACCGGTTCATTTCGGCATGGTGGGCACCCCCACTCAATTATTCTTTTTTAACCTCATGACTTCTTTACATACACATACCGCCGCACGTTCCCTTACGATAACACAATTCATCATTTCCTTTTTCGGTCGCGATGGGTGGTTGTCGGTTGTTGTGCAATTCCTCCCCTAGCCCGCATCTCAAAGTTCAAGTCAAGTTACATTTCGGTGGCCATTGATTGCAAGCTGAGTTTTACACACACCAGAAGTAATCTAAGTAATAAGCTCCTCTTGTTCAATTTTGAATACCATTGCTCGAACCTTGAGATGCTGACGTTCAACTTGCGCTACCTGAACTTGTCTTCGAAAAGAAAGTGAAAAAGATAACAGATAAGATAAGATACTCGCTACACAAGCAAACAACCGCTCTCGTCTCTATATGGCAATTTCGGCAATTTTAATCATCCCCACTGCCGATACTCCTGCGCGCTTCTTGGCCGCGCTCGATAAGTCCCCACCACTTCAAATCATGATTGTAAGTTGTTTATTTTCTATTGCCGATACTCCCTGCGCACTTTTTGCGCGCCACTCGATCAAACAAATATATTTATTCCTACATACTTACACGCTGTACTTACGTATACCTACGTATCTACAGTCCGCCCCGATTCCACAGGATTCTATCCCTACACTACCCCTTTACACATGCCGCGGCTTTTCATAGGCCAACCCAATTCGCGTTTATCGGACTCATTTACACGCCATTGAATATCTACAACATCAACCTGAGGGACAAGTCAGCCGCGATTCGGTGAAATAAGACAAAGACGACTCACCTCTTCACCGGTTCTCCCAGATCACGCAATGTATTTTCCACCACCTGTATATAACCGTTCACCCCGCCCGCTTGCTTGAAATCGTAATACTCCCGGTGGTGAATGCTGCACCGGCTTCCCAGGCACTCTGTCGGTTCGAGCGCCGCTCCCATACTGCACAGCGTCAGATGTGCAATACGTTCTGGCAGGTAAGCCAATTATCGAACCAGAGGGAAAAAGAGGGAACTGCACTTACCCACACGTTTCGGATGACGACATTCCCATTCCGCCACCCACACAATCTGCTGTATCGTCGATTCACAGCGCTGATACGACGCCCGGCACCTCTTCATGTTGCTGGTCCACCCGATTTTCCCCTGCAGCGAACCATCCCGCATGTCCCTCCGGTAATTGAGATAAATCTTGCCACGCCGTTCGCGGTACATCCGGAACTGCATGTGTTCGGCTATCTGCGCCTCGATCCGCATCCGTCCCCTGCAAAGGTCAGTTGACGCTCGCTGTAAACGCGCCAGGAACATACACGCGCGCCAGGAGACGCCTCTGTCGATGCTGCTTCATCGCGCTGTGGTGGTAGCAGAGAGTGTGTGTTGTCAGGGAATATCGATGGCAAAGTATATTTGACATACTGCGAGAGAATTGCTGGGACTAGAGACCGGTGCAAACGTCGAAACGTCGACGCGGCAGACGTGTTTGTCGTGTTGGTCGATAGTTTGTCAAGCACCTGAGCTGCAACAGGCCGGTGTGTTCCTGTCGGCCGTGAGCCATATGCCGTCTCTCCGATCGACGGCGAACAAAGCGGCACATCGGCTGATCGTCTTGCGATCACCGGATATGTCGCCCAATATCCGGCCGCCCCGGAAGATAAGTCCGGCATCTTCGGCACGTACTTGGCTTCCGTAGGCGGGCGCTTGTTGGGCGCTTGACGGCTCGCTCGGGGCGTCTGGAGTCCGGAGCGCTCGAGCGTATCCGGCGCGGAACATAAGTTCGTGCGCGCGACGAGGGCGTCGTAGGCAGGCGCTTGTTGGGCGCTTGACGGCTCGCTCGGGGCGCCTAGAGTCCAGAGGCACTCGAGCGTGTCCGGCGCGGAAGACCAGTTTTGGATTTCTGAGGTCGGGGGATATGATTTCATGTTTTAAAAGTAAGTTCTTGTCCGTTAGTAAATAGAAGAAATCCTACCTTCTCAAATGCAGTTCCAATACGTTCTGAAGCTACCGCCCCGAGGTAAACCCGACCTAAATTCACACTCCATCGTTAATAAAAATCCGTGACTCCATCGACTCTCAACTTGGATGACTTGGATATGACCAAGTCGAGTCGAGTCGAGTCGAACTCTATTTGAAGTCGATTTCTTCAGTCGTGACTCGACTTTTGGAGTCGTGCCAACAGTAGAACTTCTGCGCATGTTCAGACGGCCGATTAAATCCGAAGGCCTGTCTTGCGCGCGATAAGTCCCTGTTTTTTTTCACAAACCCATGGCGTACAATGTCCTGTAAGTATTGGAGTAAATCAGCACCCCGAATATTAATTTAATTTGGCACTAACCTGTTAATCTCCAGGACAATTTCCACCGCTGGACGACTTGTGTCTTGAGCACGCGTGGGCGAAGAATTTTAAAGTACAGTAAATAAAACCTACATATGAAACAGGAGAATCCGTATGTTACACACCATAGCTATCATGAATAATTCTGTATGCCTACACCTGAGTGATTAAGTTCGTCCTAGGTCTCGGTTCCTCCCAATCCCCAGCGTTCTACCTCCCTCATGTAGACTTCAGCGTCAGCTGCCGACGCCAACTTCGGGTCATGTGGGGGCGGAGAGCGACCCACTCTCCCTGCTTGTCCACCAGCGTGTGACGATCAGCGCGGGAGGACTTCACGACTCTCTCCAGGCCGCGGGCGTAAAAGATCCTGCTCATTTCATCTTGGACGAAGAACCGCATCCTCAGCGGAGCAGGACCCTCCTCCGCACGTGGCTCTTGAATCTCCCTCTTGCGCGCGCGCTTCGGGTTCCTCTCCGAGTCTTCCCCCTCGCCCTCAGGATGCGCCTTGCGTTTGGCTGCACCCGATACACGATCCGCCAGAGCACGACCACGCTCCCCTTCATCGAGCGGCTGGGGGCGCGCAGTAGCCAAGTCCTCCCCGCCGCACCCGCGTATCCTGGGCCAGCGTGCGGTCTTCGGGGGACCGGTGGCATGCGCAAAGATGGCTGCCCTGCCTTTCCGCTCCCTCCATACACCCGCACCTGCTGCGGTTTCCCTCGCAGGAGAGCGCGAGCCGCGCGTAGAGCCGGGATGGGAGTACTTCGGGTCGGTGGGGCGTGACGACAAGGCGCGGCGAGGAAGGGAGGGGGAGCGGCATGAGCCATGACGGGCGCTGGTCGACGGCCCAGCGCGCGCAGGGGATCGGGAGCGGCGGTACTGAGTGGTCCCGTACTCGGCACGGCGAGGGGAGCGGGAGCGGGGAGCGGCGGCGGCTGGTGGTCCCATACTTGACACGGTGGGAAGAGCGGGAACGGGAGCGGCGGCGGTCGCTGGTCTCGTACTCGACAAGGGCGGGAGGAGCGGGAGGGGGAGGGGGAGCGGCAGCGCTCGGTGGCCCATCTCTGCCTCCGCGGCCAGGGGAGCGGGAGCGGTCACGACTGAGAGCGGTAGTCGTCGTACGGAGGGCCCTGCATGTGGAGACGCTCCGGATGACGGCGTACGTCGTAGTCGTCTCGCCCTGCCCGCGGCGAGATAGGCCGCCGCCCACTGTCGTCGTAGTCGTGTCCTCGCTGCTGCTGGGTCCTCCTCCTCTTCCCTTTCCCCTTTTCCTTTTCCGCTTTTCTCGCCGCGTCTGCACTTCCTTCTGGTACCGATCGCTGTGATTAACCGCGGCCAATACGCGCCCGTCGACACTGAGCACGATGCCAATGGCCGCCTGCTCCTCGAGTGATAACATGCACTCGTCTGAAAAAATTCGGAGTCAGTAACCAGACGCCAGCTGGCAGAAGACATGACCGTACCGTCTGTCCACGGCACAATTGCCATAGCCTCCACGGGCTCGTCGTCCCCCTCCTCGCGTTCGCCCGGAGGCCGTTTACTGGCTTTCTCCATATCGGGGAGGAATTTGGCGAACATCTCCGAGGTGATTTTCTTTATATTGAATGACGGCGTCCCGATGATCAGGCCCGCCTGCTCGAGTGCGGGCGGGTAGTTCTCGATGCGACACTGCCCCTGACGCGCGACGTCGAGGAACCTGGTCCACTTCATCGTGAAAGCGCCGGGGTCACCAGGACTCTGTCCCCGCAGTCACATGGCAGGCATCTGGAAACCCCTCATTCAGTACTGGGATATGACATGCTGGACGGAGGACTTACACAGCTGGTTCGCCAGTATTGATATGAATTGCCTTCGATTCAAGTCCGGAGTTTCTCGTTGTCTTGCATTACCAGCGTCTTGGAGGGTACTGTCTGGGCTTGGATTCCGCGCTTTCCCTCATCTCAATCATACTGTACGGATGTTAGGGACAGCATCTACAAAGGAATATGCGACTCAGACGCACCCAAACATATGCTCTTGGTCTTTCATTTGTTGGGCGAGGTTATGGAGCTGCGTCTGTCGCATTTCTTTGAAGTCGTCGCCCTCACCGAACACGAAGCTGGAATCGCCCTGGGTGTCGATCACATAACCCCAGCAGTGGACCTTGTAAGAATTGTATAACTGCTTCGACTTCGGGGGAAAATCAGTATCCGCTATGCCACTGACACAATGCGAAGAACTCACTATCTGGGTTAGAGCTCTGGCTTCTCGTTGCAACCTCCCCTTCAATTTCCCCTTGCTCCGGATGTCCGCCAGAGCGTGCGCATTTATGGTGTCGTGCCACTTGCGCAGCCATGGGAGACGCTTGAAGACGGCCTCGGAGTCGTTGAGCATGTCCTCCGTGAACGTGTCGTCGATCTTGCATTTGACTTTCAAGGCGGCGCGCGCAGCTTTGGCGAATTGGCCACGCGGCACTGGGATGTGGGTGTCAGTAATAGCCAGGAAGCGAGGCTGGATCTGACTTACGGTTCTTTGCGTCCTCCTCATCTGCCCACCATTTTTGCCAGACATTCCAGGCGCTGGGGGCGCGTCCGACCTTGGGCGTGGTCCCGAGTGCGGCGATGCAACGTCTGGCTTGACTTCCCACAGCTTTTGGCGAGGTCGTCGATGGCGGGTCAGGAAATTTTTCTTGGATGACCTCGA
This sequence comes from Mycena olivaceomarginata, assembly GCA_029378375.1. NCBI lineage: Eukaryota > Fungi > Basidiomycota > Agaricomycetes > Agaricales > Mycenaceae > Mycena > Mycena olivaceomarginata. The sequence continues at coordinate 8,925 of JARKIC010002321.1, read as the reverse complement.
GACTGGCTCGGACCTCTGCTGACAGGGCCCGCGGGTGTGGCCTTCGTCCTCGTCCTCGTCCTCGTCGTCGCTCCCAGCTCCATCGCTCCCCCCGCGCCGTCCCCGTCGACCACGTCAAGCTCTGGTGCTTTGGCTTTCCCCCTTCGCCTTCGCCTTCGCCCTCCCCTTCGCCTGAGGCTTGGTCTTGGGCTTGGTCTTGGTCTTGGGCTTGGGCTTGGGCTTGGGCTTTTGCGTTGGGTTGGCCCACAGGCGACATCTCCCCCTCGTCCGTCATGGCCTGGTCGTCGTCTGCGTCTCGTCGGAAGTGGTCGGAGAGACGCGCCCGCCGTACTTCAAGACCTGTGTCCGCGCGCGGGACTTTCTTCTCCACCCCAGCCGCAATAGTCATCGCCGCTGCTCTGATCGTCTTCCAAGTCCAGCGCAGGCGCAGCTACCGAGCGACCACCGCCGGTCCGCGTTCGTGCTCGGCCGCGCTCGGATTCGCGCGTAGACTCTTCGCAAGAAGGGAAGGTCGAGTGGCACGGCCGGTGGCATCGACGTCAGGTGCCTGGGAACGGGTGGGTGTCACAGAAAAAGAACGCGCGCGGGCGGGGGGAACTGGTGGGTGTCGCCGACAAAGAATGCGCACGGGGGGAACGGATGGGTGTCCCAGACCAAAGAACGTGCACGAGGGGAGATTGCAGAGATCGCGCAGGGAGGCGAGGGGAGTCGTCGTCGTCGTACGCGAGTCCCGGTCAGCTGGTATGGTAAGTACTTTTCAAAAACCATGGGAGATAGTGTCGCGGGGTTTTGCAAAAGGCATGATAAGGTTTTTGCAAAATCCCATGCTTACTAGCATACAGTCAGTGGTAAAAAAAAATGCGATAAAATGGCATAGGTAGGGATTGAACTCATGACAGCTGGAGAACAGTTATGTCATCAATAAAGCGTACGGCTTTAACCACTACACCATATAGCTTCATATAGGGTAGCTTGATGTAGTATATTATAGGCACCCATCAACTGGGGAAAAATACAAAGAAAAATCGAAATAAGATCAGGAAAATTCAGAGAATATTCAGGGCATCTTGGGATAATGTACACAAACAATGTCTTTAGAAACATCATGAACACATGTCATGTGGTATATTATAGGCCCCATCAACTGGAAAAAAACATTAGGGATTGAAACCAAAAGCCTTCCAGATAGTCCTGTGACCATACATCAATACAGAGCTCTTACCAACTACACCAAGAGGCCATGATGGGTCCCAAACATTGATGGCTATTGCTTTTGGTTCAATCCCTAATGTTTTTTTCCCTGTTGATAGGGGCCTATAATATACCACATGACATGTGTTCATGATGTTTCTAAGACATTGTTGTGTACATTATCCCAAGATGCCCTGAATATTCTCTGAATTTTCCTGATCTTATTCGATTTTTCTTTGTATTTTTCCCCCAGTTGATGGGTGCCTATAATATACTACATCAAGCTACCCTATATGAAGCTATATGGTGTAGTGGTAAAGCTGTACGCTTATTGATGACATAACTGTTCTCCAGCTGTCATGAGTTCAATCCTACCTATGCCATTTTATCGCATTTTTTTTACACTGACTGTATGCTAGTTAGCATGGGATTTTGCAAAAACCTTATCATGGCCTTTTGCAAAAGGCCGTGACGATACATGTCAGGGCTTTTGCAAAAGACTTACTGTATGTAGTGGTCCGGTATAGTCGTCGAAGCCGTACTGCACCGTGTATGTTGCCTCCAATATGCCCCCGCAGCGTCCTGGGCTGGTAGGTCGATATCCCAATCCTCCTCCTCAGCATCCTCGCGGGGGATGTCCGGAAGCTCGTCCTCATCCCTGTCTTCCCGACCTTTGACGAGCTCCTCGAGTTCGTCCTCGTCAGCAACGGGCTGCACTCGCATGCCAGCCGTGGGCGCTTGTCTGCGGCGCAAGAGAGATCGAAAAGGGTCTCTCTCCTCGTCGGGTTGCTGGGTACGCGGGAGCGGCCTGGGTTTGGGTCGCAGAGGCGGAGTAGCCGGGAGAAGACCTAGGGAGGCGGGAGGGTTTGGGGAGGCCGCACGACCAGGAGGAGGCACTGGCTCAGACTGACTAGGGAGTGTCAGCCTCGTCGATGGGGTTCTACGAATGAGGATCAGTTTCTTGCCACAGAAATTTGGGAACAGACATACGACCTGGAGGGAAGTCTGAGGCTCCGTCTCGATGTGTTGGTCGTTCGCAGCAGGCTCAATGTCCTCGCTCTGTTTGGCGGTCTGTGAAATAATTAAGTTCCTAACGCAGAAAACTCGCGAACAACTACATACTTGTCGGGTCCTCGTTCTGTTCGCCGTTCTCAACGGGCGCGAGGGGAGCCTGTTGGGTCTGTGAAATAGGCATTAGTGTCTTCCCCGCACGAAAAATCGAGAGAAAAAGACTTACAGAGTATCATTTACCGGGGCCACCATTCCCGCGAGCAGCGGGACCTTTCTTTTTGGGTTTGGGACGCCGTTGTATTAGTCTGAAGATGCAAACGTCAATCGAGCACTGACCACGCAATGCGGATAACTTACGGGGTTTTTTTTGGTCGCTTTTTGGCTGGCGGAGGCACAGTACTTGGGGCTTGAGTTCGACGAGTCGACCGAGTGTCGACCATTTTCGGGGAGTATTATTCGCGAAAGGTACGGGCGCAAGCGAGAAAGGGAGCGGGTGGCTCTACCGAGGGTTGGTGCGAGAAAGAAATTATGTCGAGCTGAAGTGGTTCACGGATTTATTAAGTCGGCCTTCGATCTATGCATGCGAACAACCTCATCATTGTTAATAAAAAAAAATGGGACCAATAAGGCGTCTTGATCCTGCGCTTTGGCGGAGCGCGACATTCCGGACAATGGCGCGTCTTGATCGGTTAAGTGCGCGCTTTGGCGCGATGCGATGTGGCCCCCCGCTCAATTTAGGCAATATCGTCTAGACAATGTAAGCGCAGAACATATAAAGAGCGGGGCAACTCACAGAGTTCCTCCCTAGTTCCCGAATTCTTGCCACCCGCGTTCGTTGCTGCCTTAATCCCGCCCTCCACCGCAATCCCGCCCCTCCACCGCCTCGGTCCCCGCACTCTCCCTTCAATCAAGCCTGGCCTGTCATGAATCGCCCGGGTTCTACTTTTCGCGGCGACGCGTCCGTATGGATACAGACGCGTCTTAGCGGCACGGGACTCTCATGACGCCACCACGTGACCTTCTCACGGTTGAAACCCGGCCTCGGATTCTAAAAAGCCGCAGACTCGGGGAGTCTGCGCCACGGAATACAGAAGACGTTAGGGACTAGGAACCCGTATAGACGGACTCTAGTCCCCGGACGCACCAGGGCTGACACAGGAGAGTACACGGAGTAACAGAGTGGTTGCAAACCCGATCGGGGTTTGGACCACTGGAGACGATGTACACTTAGGACTAGGAAACCCGAACGTCGGGTCTCCTAGGTCCCCACCGACGCCACGGGAACCACATAGAGGAGTCCAGGAGCATCAGCATTAATGCTCCTTAATGCTACGTTGCAGGAACTGATCGCGATTGACCGCGATCCGCTTAATTATTAGAAGCCCTATATAAGCACGGTAGAATCTCCATGTACAGTAGATTCTACCTCGTCTAATCTCAAGGCTTCTACCCGTGGCTTGACATAGGCATTGTCTCCACCCTGTCCCGCTTTCCCTCGCACCGTACTACGGGTTGTATCCACGCCTCGGGTTTTGTACCTGAGTGGATATCACACCCTCTTCGACTCGTTCCGGGTTCCGCCTCGCATCCCGACCTACGACATACGACCTCCTAGGGAGGACGCCGTACGACTGGTCCTACTGCTCGGGGAACACACAAGCTATTAGCGTCTATCGGGTTTCTCCTGGTTGGGGTTCTCGCCGGGTTACTCACTGTTTTAGCCGACCCAGAGGCCCGTTGCTGACAGAAGGTAGAATCTCTTCTGCCAGCCCCGACAAACCGATACACGCTTGGAACGAGAAGATGGCACCTACAAACATTGTGGTTGCTGGAAGCACGCCTGGACAGGGTGTTGGAGAGTGGGTTGGAAACCTACTCTGGTGGGGGGGGCGTACTCGCGGGAATGGCTGCGCTGTGTGGTCGCCCTAGTATGGGCAAACCCATGAGGGACGAGTCGCTCGTCCCTTGGGCGGAACACAGGCGGGTTCCAAGGTGTGAGCCTCGCAACCCCTGGATGGAGAAAATCCGGCGAATGATGGAATGTGTTGGAACCTGGTTGATGAAGATTTCGGTTCCACAGGCGGAACCGATCCAAGGGACAGAGAGAAGGAGAACCCGCGCCAACCCCGACAGACGAAGCGGCTCCTCGACATACAGGGGAGCGGCGCACAGGCAGGGACGCCCAGAACGAAGCCCGGCCTCAGGAAGGGCCCAGCGCCCAGACAGGGGCGCCAACACGGAGCCGGATCCCAAAGGGAGCCCGCGTTCCTACCCACCCGGCAGGGTGGAACCCGAGGTCCCCGCTCCAATCCTAATGGACCATCGTATGTCGTCAGGATGGGCAACGCCAATAGGGCGGCGCTCTCCGTGTTCATGGATGGGCTGGAAGCCGCTCAGGCGCAAGGAGAACCACCGGCTCCCCCCTACGCGTCCTCTGATGTCCCGGACCTGTTGCCGATTGAGGAACCCGAGGAAATCCCGGACCTGGTGCCGATTGAAGAAACCCGAAGCGGCGCTTTCCTTGGAGGAAGGCCTCAGCCCCTAGCGCAAGGGCCCGGCTGGAACAAGCGCGCTCGGAGATAGCGCGGAACCAGCAATGAGGGAAGGATCGGCGGCGGCAATGAAGAAACCCGTGGAACGGGTTATACCCATACCCTTCACTCTCGAATCTGTCTACAACTTGTCAATCCTTTGGCGAGAAAATCTTAATGAAATCTAATCTTATCACGCCGAAAAAGGACAACACTACGCTCGCTTCCGGATTTGGGGAAAATTATAGAAAATCACAAAAACACGGCTACGCAGCTCGACCCTTCCCTTTCCTGTCTCGCCGACGTCGCCCCAGCGTGTTGCCTGCCTGGCTAAAGATAGCCGACATGAACAGCAGGGCGCTCTCTACGCGTTCCTCACCGGCCCCACTCTGGTCGGCCCAGTTGACTATTTCGTCGACAAAAGCCCTACGCGAAGAAGGAGAAAGGGCCTCCATGGGATGCAGACGGAACCCGAGGAAATGTGAAGCTGAGGCGCTGGACGGTGGATCGTCCAGTGTAGATCGTGAAGAGGAAGCGTGCTGTTCCGGGGGGACAAGCCGCTGGGGCGGGCTCCAGAGTGGGGTCGTAGTTGCGAGGATCCCCTCCGATGGGAGAGTCGGGAGGGTGCAATGAGTACGTCCTCGTCCGCACCCTCCGGATATCGCAAGTCTCCGTCCTCGTCCCGTCACCACAATCACCTCTGGAGAGGACTCTTCGGGAGGAGGAGATGTCTTGCGTCTCTTTGAAGGCGGAGCATCGTCCTTCTGAAATTCTGAGGAAATGACGACAACGGGGTCGGAGGTTCGGGTTGCAGCCAGCGGCCAGCACGACGACGCGCCTCGGCGCCGCACCGTACGCTGGGCCGGGGCGCAGTTCGCTGAGGAACTCTCTATAGGTGTAAGAGAGACCTATGAAGAGGGTATCCGTTCAGACGAAGAAAGTCAGACTGTAAGCTCTACGCACGAGTTTTGCGTTAGGGTCCGCAGACCGAGGGTCGGGGATGCAACGGTTGGAAGGAAACCCGACCCTAGGTGCTCCCAAAAGGCCACCCGGAAACCCTGCAGCACCGTGTCGATCCCATCCTCGTAGGCGTTGGAGAACTTCGTCCAGGAACTACACGTTGCGTGGGGCGGACTTGCAAGGAGAGCAACACCGCGGGGTCTTCCCGGGTAACCCTCTCGCGATCTCCAGCACACACAAAACGACCGGAGTGTTACAGCGCCGACAAGGGGGAAACAGGGTGCGCACAACGGCTCCCTGCGGACGGAACCCCTCCAACGGGAAGGAGCGAGGAGACTGAGAGAGGTCTGGAGTTGCAACGAAAGAAGACCGTGTGGGGAGAGTTGACGCGGTGGAGGGCGGTTCAGGACGCGGGGGACTAGCCCGCCGCGCTCTGTTCGCCTCGCGATCTGCTCGCGGTTCGGTGGGGGTTCGCCGGCGGGGCCTCTTTTGCGTTCGTGGCGGTACGTCGGGAGGCAGGGATGCCTCTTCCCCAACGGAGGTTGAGGGCAAGAGTGTGGCGCCCAGAAAATCGTTGGGTGACAATCCTGCGATGGCGATCTCCCGGTCCAACTCCTCGCCCTCGAGGAAACGCCCAGGAGACGCAAGTTCCTCCGCGGGAACTCGACGCCCGTTCGAAGACGCCAGCTCTGCGGAGAACCTTTAGCAATCATGGTTCCACGAGATTAAAAAACAACTCACCGTCCAGGTATTCCAAGACTCCGCTGAACGAAAACCTCACGGTAGCGCCTCGCGCCGAAGTCACGTTGGAAGCGGGGTCGGGTTGAAACCCGGACCGTACGTCGGAGCGAGAACCATCCCAGGGGATGAGGCGGAGACGAGCAATGCCCGTTGGGGCGTCCAGTGGGTTTATTCCGGACTGAACGTTTTCCGGGAAAGTCGAAGACGGATTTCGAGAGAAGAAGAGGCGAGCGCGGAGCCGAGTGAACTCCGCCTGTCGCTGGGCAAGGGGGAAGCCCGAGAGGACGGTCGGAAACAACTGCTCGAGAAGTTCGTTGTAGTGGACGGACCAAGCAACCCAGAAACCGAGGCGACTCATCCAGAACAAAGCATGTTCCATGTTGAGCTATACGCGGGGGTTTAGCACGATGGTCCCGGGTTCCACAAACCGTGAAGACTCACGACCAGCTCGAACAGCTGCTTGCAAAGGGCATCCTCCTCCACATGATCCTCCCGGGCTCGACGATATTCAGCCAGGAGATTCTCAAAAGCCAAACCATCCGATCCAAGAACTCATCGAACACCGACGGAGGGGCAGCAGCTGCGGAACGTCGCAGCCAACAGATCCGGATAGGCCATCTGGCTGGACCCCTCTCTTCGATGCACCAGAACCCGAGCCACGCACACGCGAGGAAGTGCTGGTGCGCAATGGCGTCCAGTGACCACTCCTGGGGATAGTCCTCTATGGTGACTCGGAAATCGAAGACAGGAAGCGTAGAGAGAGGGCGAGGAGGAGAAGGCAGAGCCTGGGTCAGGAACTGGAAGAAGGAAACGCGGGATACCCCGACAGGAGGACAGCGAGACGTGGCGAGCCAATAGTGGAGAAGGAGGTCTGGCCGACGAACGGGTTCTGGCCCAACAATACCCCGGCTACCGGGGACTGGTCCTACGTATGGCTCCAGACGCAGTATCCGAACGCTCGTGGAAGAATCGGCGCGGGGTGCGAAAGCTCTCCACGCCATACCCGAGCGAGAGACGGGTACCATCCGCGTTGCGATGGTCCCAGTCCAACAGAAAACGGGGCGACGTTGACGGGTCAAGGAAGAAACGAAAGCCAGCATTCCAGGCCAGGGCGAAGCTGCGAAGAGAAGAGGTCATGACGGGGGAAGACAAAGAACCTGAGGAGGCAGGAAAGGGACAGAACCCGAGACAGGGGCGGGGTTCTGAATAGGATCAGAACCCAGGAAACCCCTATCTCGGAAAAGAACCCGCACGATCCACTCGCTTAAGGGGATTCTACTTTGGGAAGTAGATCAAAAGAAAACCAAAAGAGGGTCGAACCACAGAGGGGAGGAAATACCACAACATGGGGAGTCGAACACCGAAGACAACGGGGACGCCGGCGCGACAATAACCGATAGGCAGTGACAATAAGCCCTACGACCATGGTGCGGTGTTTACAATCCGGATAACGGGACCACCACGAAGGGAGAACGCTGGATATTTGGATTGCGGGTTCCCGAACGGAGAAGACTGAAGGACGCCTTCGCGGGTAATAATCGATGGGCAGTGACAATAAGCCCCACGACGCAGGAAATTTTGAAGGATAAAACTCGCCTTGCAGGAATTATTGGGAAATGGGGACGGGGTACCTACGGGTCGTTGAGGACAACGACCTTGAAGAGGGGGGGTGATGTCATGAATCGCCCGGGTTCTACTTTTTCGCGCGACGCGTCCGTATGGATACAGACGCGTCTTAGCGGCACGGGACTCTCATGACGCCACCACGTGACCTTCTCACGGTTGAAACCCGGCCTCGGATTCTAAAAGCCGCAGACTCGGGGAGTCTGCGCCACGGAATACAGAAGACGTTAGGGACTAGGAACCCGTATAGACGGACTCTAGTCCCCGGACGCACCAAGGGCTGACACAGGAGAGTACACGGAGTACAGGAGTGGTTGCAAACCCGATCGGGGTTTGAACCACTGGAGACGATGACACTTAGGACTAGGAAACCCGAACGTCGGGTCTCCTAGGTCCACCGACGCCACGGAACCAACACAGAGGAGTCCAGGAGCATCAGCATTAATGCTCCTTAATGCTACGTTGCAGGAACTGATCGCGATTGACCGCGATCGCTTTAATTTATTAGAAGCCTATATAAGCACGGTAGAATCTCCATGTACAGTAGATTCTACCTCGTCTAATCTCAGGCTTCTACCTTGGCTTGACATAGGCATTGTCTCCACCTGTCCCGCTTCCCTCGCACCGTACTACGGGTTGTATCCACACCTCGGGTTTTGTACCTGAGTGGATATCACACCCTCTTCGACTCGTTCCGGGTTCCGCCTCGCATCCCGACCTACGACATACGGCCTCCTAGGGAGGACGCCGTACGACTGGTCCTACTGCTCGGGGAACACACGAGCTATTAGCGTCTATCGGGTTTCTCCTGGTTGGGGTTCTCGCCGGGTTACTCGCTGTTTAGCCGACCCAGAGGCCGTTGCTGACA
>JARKIC010002320.1:0-66915 GCA_029378375.1 Mycena olivaceomarginata | reverse complement strand
CTGAGATATGTGAGGTGACAATTTCTGATCATTTGTCCAATAGGGCCTAAGCACTGCATGTAATGCAAAGAGAACCATCTAAACAGCATTTCCCAATGGGAAGGAGCAATTTTCAGCTTTATTTGAAGGAATTTTGTCAGGTTTCCACCAAATGGTGTTTTTGGTCATGAGAGCTTAACTGCAAATTATAGCCTTTAGACGGCGCCCTGTCCAAAACACAATTTGCTCAAATCTTGAACTGGGATTGTTATTCTACCTTGTGGTGTCTCATCTATACCATTTATCTGGCGGCAGGTGGCTTCCTTGAGCTTCAATTAATAAATATATGCAGAACTGACATTTCACAGTTCTCATGATTCTGCTCATATATTGGTGAAGAATTTGGCCTCTGGAGGATGAGGCATGTCATTGCGATTGTTTAATGGAGTTAGATTGGTGGTCAGCATGAGGGGATGAAGCAGATAGGGTAAATATCTATGTGCTACTTGCCTTCCTTGAATCTCAATGTGGTTGATTCAAATAGGACCAAAAAGTCCCTCAGAAGTGTCCATATACCTCCTAGATGCATTAGGACCATTTATGCAGCCAGCTTGATATGTGGTACTTGCAATATACTGTGAATATTGAAATTTCCCACCTGGCCATTAAGTCATGTATATTCACCTGAAACACAGAGAAAATCATCCAAAAGACTGAGATAAGGGGTGAATATGAGAGGACAGTCATCAGGCCAAGCTCCACTGGGTCTGTGTGAAGTAGTAAGGTCAGGAGTCGAAAGTTTCAAGTTCAGACATTATCTCCATGCTACACTGTTTCCCCAGCCCAAACTCTGATGCAAGTCTCATCCACACCTTTAAAACATAAAAACTGCAAAGTTGAATCAAGAAAAACGGTCAATTTCCGCCCCACTGAGGGCAAAAAACGAGGCATTTCCATTTTGGGCCAAAAGCGTAGTGGCCCAAAAAGGAAATATGGGAGGCTCCGATGCCAAAAAGTTCAAAAATAGAGTCAGAACCAAAGTTGTAGAAAAGAATCACTCAATCCGGCTGTCCAATCCGTTTTTCAATCAGTACCCTGGTTGCTGCGTAAAACACAAAATACTCGGCCAAACCCGGCGATAAATCAATGTTTTAAAATAGATGGGACATCCCATTCTCGATAGAAAATGGATGGGACGTCCCACTCTTGCTAGAAAATGGATGGTATGTCCCACTCCTGCTAGAAATTGAATGGGATGTCCCACTCCTGATAGAAAATAGATGGGATGTCCCATTGTTGATAGAAAATACATGGGACACCCCACTCTGGATAAACATCCCCTTCATGACTGCTTGTGATGTGGGCATATCTGTTCAGATGACATATTCGTATTTAGACAAAGGTTGTATTTCACTATTCAAATGTACCTGTATTTTGATATCTGAGTGTGGGTGAATGTACCTGCATTTTGATATCCGAGTATCGGCGAACATACCCGTTGTGCAGTGGAAAATTGTTTCCCCTAGTATTCTTTGGATTCAATGTTTGTTCGAAAGATACCAGGTGTTCGTTGTCCTCTAACAAATTGCCTTATTAAGGGTTTGGCGGTGAAAACTCGAGACTTATAAATTCTGCTTAGTCACAACAAACTCGGCCAAACACAACGGCAGGAAACAGTACGGTAGTTCGTTAGCTCTTTGACGGAGTTCGGTAAGCGGTGGCTTGTGTCGGTGTCAGCAGTATTACCAGGGTTAAGGTCACGCAAGCAACGAATGCAATACAAGTATAAATTTCAGACTACCCAACAAACAGGGGGGGCCTTCTTCTACCATGAAACTGGGCCCTTTATATACTCCAGCACGTGAGTCACCTTTTCCCGACTCATAGCGAGGCCCCGGATATATGACTTGACGTGACTCAATGTGACTCCCATTTCGGTTCCGCACATGACTCATTCTGGGCCGGCTATCCCTTCTTTTCTATCCACTTATCTTCTCACTATTCACTTGCCAGTCTTCCAAGTGTATTGCTCGTACTTCAAGGCAAACATTAATCATGCATCACATCCGCAGTGAACAGAATAAAATGGCTGTCCCCAGCCACCCAGTACAAGCAATGGGCCAAGGAGTGTGTTAATTTTTGTAGAGCGTACAAAAAGGAGCGACAGGTATAGGGCACCAGTGGTAGCAGATAATAGACGAGGTCATTGTGCATGGAACGAAATCAGGGAGGTATGTAAGCAATGTTGTAACTGGATGTCTGAGGATAACAAATTCTCGAGCATTTTTGCGATAATATCCCTACTTTCTGATGCGGCACCCGAAGAGGCAGCAAATCCACCTGGCAATTCACCACATGGGGTCAGAGGGGCGGGGCAAAAAAAAGGGGTGGCGAACACGCAAACAGCGATCCCAACTTCTGAACATGATACTGGACCCGAATAGCCCTAGTGGTGGAATAGAAGTAGTGCACTGAAAGCTTCAGCCACGTTCGCTGCTCGGTCTCCGAGTTGGTACACATGATATACACTGTTTCCGTCGGGGGTTCTTTACTGAAAAAGGTCATCTCGTGGGTCCTCCCCTCCTGACTCGTGACCTTCCAAACTCCCGTCATTAGTCCGAAGCATTTGAGGTGCTCGCCCACTTGTTAGGGGAACCCCCGCTTCGGACGGTTTTCCATCCGGACCCGATCCGGATGTTTCGGGCACTTCGGGCGCTTCGGGCGCTTCAGACGCTTCTCCATCCGGACCGGCTCCGGACACTTCAGATGGTTTTCCGCCCGGCACTCTGGATACTTCTGCGCCCTTCTACCCGACTGCCAAATCACCCGGGACATCTGTCTGCTCTCGCTGGCACGTGCTGTGCGATCAGGCCCACAATCATTGTAGATACATCCGAACACGTGCTACTGGGTAGTTACCAATTAGTATATAAGGTTTCGCCTAGCGTGGGAATCCTCATCCTTTCTTCTCTTCGGATTCCCCCGCTAGGTGCGTAGTATTTCCGCTCCTGTATTCTAGTACCTATATTTACTCTTCGGATTCCCCCGCTAGTTTCCGTGGCCCGCGCCGAGATTAAGGTTGCCCTTACAGCAGAAGAAAGGATCTAAGGGATCAACTGGTCAAGATTGGGAAGTTTGGTGCAGGTACGGATTCGGACCACTACTCCAGTGCTCCATCCTCCCCCACTTCAAATCTCGACCCCTCCGTTCCGATGGACCAGCCGCTTGCACCTGACTCCGCGCAACCCGAGATCCCGAGTGTTCACGCTCCGGATCCGGCTTCCGAAGCCATGGTCCGGCTCGCTGCTGTCGAAGGCTCCCTCGAGAGCATCTAAAACACGCTCCACCAGCTATTGCTGAGCGCCCAAAATCCGCCGCCTGCCCCCGCCCCTGCCGTTCCGGCTCTGGCGCCGGGTCCAGACTTCTTGGCCCCCCACCCAGCACCCAAAACGGTCCTCCAACCGAATCCTCCGGCCGTTTTCGACGGCGACCGGACGCAAGGACAGATGTTCCTTCACTCCGTCCTCACCTATTACCGGCTGGTTCCGGAAGCTTTCATGGCGGACGGACGTCGCGATTACGACGTCCAGAACCGCCCCCGACCTCACCGACTACAACGGCTGGCGCGCGCGCGCTTTCCGCCAGTACGAGGCATTTGGCCGAGCCGGATCCGGAAACCCTCCGGTTCGGCTCCTGGCCGCTTTACCTCGGCCGCGCAGAACGGGAATTTTCCCGGCTGCACCCCTTGCGCGCGCTACGGTCTCGTTCGCCCCGGCTCCCGGACCCACGCTCCCAACAGTCGTTCCAATGGACGTTGACCGGACCCGAGCGCGCGCTTTCCCACGCTCTTGCTTCCGGTGCGGTGCGGCTGGACACCTCGCCCAGGAATGCCCGGTTACATCTGATGTCCGGCATGCAGACGTTCTTGACGAGGTCGTTCGTCAACTCGGGGACGACCTCCTTGACGAGCTGTTTGCCCGGCTCTCCACCTCCGCCTTGCTTCCGGCCGAGTCGGTGGACGGAGATGAAATGGAACCGGCGGGTTTTCCCTGCCCGGCCGAGTGAGCGGTGCGCCCTCGGTCGCGTCCCCTAATCGCTACGCCCTCCTGTATTCAGATAATGCCAATACATTTGAGTCCGAGGTAGTGAGAGGCGCACCCCCCGTCCCCGTCTCCGTCCGAGTGACCGAGGCTCTTCCTTCCGTCCTGGAGACGGAAACCTGCATTGCCCCCGAGCCGGGAACGAGGGCAGTGACGGAGGCCCCTGTCCCCGAGCCGGGAACAAGGGCAGGCTCGCCTCGGTGCATTCATTGCCCGAAGTGGGAATGGTGACTTCCCCGGCAGTATGTCATCGACTCTGTCGAAGGCCAAAACTCCTTGCACATCCCGTTGGATCTGCAGTCTGTAGAGACCGCCGCCCAGATGTCGGTGAAGGCTCTGGTCGACTGCGGAGTGACCGGAGACTTCATCGACTCGGAGTACGTCATCTCCCGCAACCTTCCAGTCCAGCCCCTTTCGCAGCCCATCCCAGTTCTCAACGTAGACGGCAGCCCAAACCAAGTGGGCGGCATCACCGGCATAGTTGATATGGTGGTCGACTACAAGGGGCACTCCGAGCGTATCCAGCTCGCCGTAACTCGGCTCGGGAAACAGCACATCATCCTCGGTTACTCCTGGCTCCAGAAACACAATCCGGAGATCAACTGGGAGACCAAGGAGGTTCGTATGACGCGCTGTCCGACCGGATGCTGCACCTGCTGGGAGGAGCTCCGGGCTGTCCAGAAGAACGAGAAGCTTGCCGCCTCGATCCTCCGGCAGCTGCGCGAAGGTCCAACCCCATCCATCTGCACCGTCGACTCGGAAGAGTGGACCGGAGACGATGGGTATAACCCGGCCGACGACGATGACCTCCTGGACTTCACTCCGGACTTGGAAGACGAAGATGATGACGATGATGAGCTCGAGGAGGGCGATCACATCCTCTACACTGTGTTCGCCCTGGCTGAAGAGATCTGCACGGGAAGCACTGTCTTGCAACGTCTCGCAGAGGCTCACGCACGGAATTCCGCACCGGTCGGAACCAAGATCCCGCCCTGGGCTGCGAATTTCTCAGACGTCTTTGCCCGGGAGTCCTTTGACTCTCTCCCAGTGATAAGCCATGAAACGGACCATGGGTGAAATAGCAAGGAATTTGCCGATTTCTACCTTAATCACGTAGTGCGCTGCTCCAAAGGATTAGCATAAGTCCTATATGGCTAATCAGGGCTTGATCCTGCATGAGGACCTTAATCAAGTCCGCCTGGGATGCATCAACTGGAAAGTTCATACTGGTTGACATCCATTATTAAGGGTTTAATTGCCAAGATTAAGCATCACTGCTTAATCAAGGCATTGCGGGGCCCACAAACAACATGGGCAATATTAATCATCCTCTCTGATGATCTGGGGCTCCACTGTGGGGGTCTTGATTAGGTGTTCAAGTGCTTTGTTGTGTTTGATTTACAAAGGGAACCTTGCGCGACGGGTCAGGTGATTCGGGTTTAACAGTAACCGGTTACCCCGGCTGTGGTTGAACTTCGCTTATCAACTATCTGATCATTGTTGCCATCCTGATTTGGTTACTTGAACCAGGCTAGGACGGTAACTCGCATATCTCCACAACCACTTGGTGGTTTGGGCTGATTAAGGTACTGACTCAAAGCCAGTACCTACGTCTACCTAAAACTGAAGGTCCTGAATGGGGGACAAGAGGATAGAAGATGGGACTGTCTACACGATCGGACAAGGAGCAGTCACACCGGACACACTCAAGCATTAAGGGGTCGACACACGAGGATCCTATATATTTACCCACACGTGATTAACTACGGACACCTTACTCATATACCAGCCAGTAGACTAATCATCGTATTGTAAGCGTAATTGTACAGTATATAAGGAGGAGGTTTTGGCATGGATAGGCACTGAACTTTCTGTCACTAAAAGCATTAGCCTTTACCGGGTATTGCTTGATAAACGACGGAGATTCGGGACTTGTCACCCAGGACTGACTTCGTTAAGAAGTTTTGTTTCGTCTGCACGAGTAACTCAATATCAATTGTTGGATCGGGATCTTGGAATTGGGAACAGTTAAGAAGCTAGAGAGAGCTTATTAGGCTTGAGAACACGGCACCGCACTACAGTAGCCTTGGAAGGCTTATTATTTGGGATTTGGAGAACACGGCACCTTGTTAGGATTGGGATTGTTGGCTCAAGCTTCTAAAGCTTTTAAACTCGATTTGTTGGCTTAGGCACTTGTTTGGCATTGCTCAAAGAGGTCTAATACTCTGAATCAACCTTGCACTTCAGACTAGACCTCTTAAAACAGGCTTGTTCCTCACAACCTCTGTTGGATTATCTGTGCTCCTTGAACCTTCTTAAAGCGTTCAAAAGACCCGTACTCGGCGGCACAGTCTAAACCATTCAAGGGGAAAGTAGTTAGGATTTGGTTAGTAGTTGCGTTTTTGCCTTAATCAAGCAACTCGCATTCTGCTCGTTGGGTCTTGATTAAACTAGTACTGCTGTTGTAGACACCGAGCAAGCATTTCACCAGACAGGCGGACGTGGGATCACGCCATTGAACTCATCTCAGATGCGAAACCGGCCAATTGTAAAGTCTACCCGATCTCTCCGCTCGAACAGAAGGAGCTCGATGCCTTCATTTCGGAGGGATTGACTACCGGCCGCATCCGCCCATCAAAGTCTCCGATGGCGTCCCCGGTCTTCTTCGTCAAGAAGAAGGACGGTGCCCTCCGGTTTGTCCAGGACTACCGGGCGCTCAACGCGATGACCGTGAAGAACCGGTACCCGCTCCCTTTAATCAACGATCTTATTAACCGGTTAAAAGGAGCTCGGTTCTTCACGAAACTCGATGTCCGATGGGGCTTCAACAACGTCCGGATCCGGGAAGGTGACGAATGGAAGGCCGCGTTCCGTACGAACCGGGGGCTCTTTGAGCCGCTGGTGATGTACTTCGGCCTTACCAACTCCTCGGCCACATTCCAGACGATGATGAACAACATCTTCCAGGACCTGATTCTGTCCGGAGATGTCATGGTCTACCTGGACGACATCCTCATTGTGCACTCCGACCTTGCCCGTCACTGTGAAATCGTCTGAGAAGTGCTCCGCCGGCTCCGGGAACACCACCTTTTCCTTCGGCTGGAGAAGTGCGAGTTCGAGAAGTCCATGATCGAGTACCTCGGCGTGATCATCTCACACAACCACGTCGAGATGGACCCCGTCAAGGTCGCTGGCGTCGCCGCCTGGCCCGAGCCCGAGAATAAGAAGGATGTGCAGCAGTTCCTCGGCTTCATGAACTTCTACCGGAGGTTTATCCGGGCGTTCTCGGACATCGCCCGGCCGCTTTTCGACCTGACGAAGAAGGGCGTGGCCTGGACCTGGACTGCTGCCTCGGCTGCCGCGTTCCAAGCCCTCAAGGACGCGGTGACTGCGGAGCCCATCTTGGTCCTCCCGGACGAATCTCGGCCGTACCAGTTAGAAGCGGACAGTTCGGATCGGGCAACTGGAGCTGTTCTGTCGCAGCAGGATGTGGATGGAAAGTGGTGTCCCGTCGCCTTCTACTCCAAGAGCTTGAACGATGTCCAACGGAATTACGTGATCCATGACAAGGAGATGCTTGCGATCGTCTGAGCCCTAGAGGAGTGGCGGCACTTCCTCAAAGGCACGCAGCACCCGGTCGAGATCTGGACGGACTACAAGAACTTGGAGTACTTCCAGAAGTCGCAGAATCTGAACTGGCGGCAGGCCAGGTGGTCCCTGTACCTGTCCCGGTTCGACTCCGCCCTGTTCCACCAGCCGGGTCGCCTCATGGGTCGCCCGGATGTGCTCTCCCGCCGCCCGGACCACGGCGCTGGATCCGAGAACTCGGACGTTACGCTTCTTCGGCCGGAGCTTTTCCGGATCCGGGCGATGGAGGGGATCGTGGTTGACGGACCCGAAATCCCCCTCCTGCACGATGTCCGGAAGGCGTTTGCGACCGAGCTGGAACTCGAGGACCCCGTTGCGCTTGTCACCCGGGAGCTCCTCAAGAACCGGAAGGCCCCTTCTCCCCGCTCGGCCGAATGGCAGATCTCGGACGGATTGCTCCTGTTTTGCGGTAAGATCATCATGTCACGGAACAAGGACCTTCGCCGGCGGATTATGGAGCAGCACCACGACACGTGGGTCACCGGGCACGCTGGCCGCTTCAAAACGTTGGAGTTAATCTCCCGGAACTACTGGTGGCCCCAGTTGTCCCGACACGTCGGTCAGTATGTCGGAACCTGCAACACGTGTAACCGGACGAAGGCGCTTCAGCGACTTCCCCACGGTGAGCTCCATCCAACCGAGATTCTGGCCAAGTGCTGGGACACCGTCTCGGTGGACTTCATAGTTGAGCTTCCAGAGGCACATGGGTTCGATGCGGTCATGGCTGTTGTCGACGTCCTTGGTAAGCGGGCCCACTTCAACGAGTGCCACACCGGCCTCGGAGCAGTCGGATATACTACCAGAATGTGTGGAGGTACCACGGAACCCCCCGGAAGTACATCTCCGACCGGGGTCTGCATTTCATTGCTGAGTTCACCCGAGAACTGTGGCGCCTCATTGGTATTAAACCCGCTACCTCCACCGCTTACCACCCGCAGACCGATGGCCAGACTGAGCGCGTCAACCAGGAGCTCGAACAGTTTGTCCGTATCTTCACGAGCTACAAACAGGACGACTGGGATGAGCTCCTACCGGCGGCCGAATTCGCCTACAACAACCATGTCCACTCCTCGATGCAACAGGTGCTGTTTATGACAGACACCGGCCGGCTCCCTTGGATGGGTTTCGAGCCCAACAGCATGCACTCGGCCGACGAATCGGTCAACGAGTTCCACGACCGGATCGCTGCTGGAGTTTCTGAAGCCAAGTCCGCGCTTGTCAAAGCCAAAGACAAGTTCAAGCTGTACTATGATCGCCGGCGCGTACCCACACCAGAGATCAAGGTAGGTGACCGAGTCTGGGTGGATGTGTCTGACATCAAAACGACGCGCCCGTCTCCCAAGTTCTCGGACAAGCGGCTCGGACCCTTCAAGGTTGTACAGGTTGTGGGAAAAGGTGTGTACAAGCTCGAGCTCCCCCCGCGCTACTCCCAGCTCCACCCGGTCTTCCCAGTGGTGAAACTCGAGCTTGCGAAGCCAGACCCGTTCCCCGGACGCCCCCGGAACGACAAGCCCCCGCCTATCCTCCGGACGGATGGAGACGAGAGGTGGGAGGTCGACGAGATCCTCAAAGCACGGGTCCGGTATGGCAGCCTCTGGTACATGGTGCGCTGGAAAGGTTACGGTCCGGAGCACAATAAGTGGGTAAAGCACTCTGACGTCTTCGCCAAGGACACCATCAATGCCTACTACCACCGCTACCCCAACGCTCCTCGCCGGATAGCTTCGGCTGCTTTTGACTCACTGTCCTTCCGGAGGCGTGATAGGACCATCCGCTTCATATGTCAGGACACCGTATTCCAAGGGGGGGGTGATGTCAGGGGAACCCCCGCTTCGGACGGTTTTCTATCCGGACCCGATCCGGATGCTTTGGGCGCTTTGGGCGCTTCGGATGCTTCTCCATCCGGACCGGCTCCGGACACTTTGGATGGTTTTCCGCCCGGCGCTCCGGATACTTCTGCGCCCTTCTACCCGACCACCAAATCACCTGGGACATCCGTCCACTTTCGCTGGCACGTGCTGTGCGATCAGGCCTGCGATCATTGTAGATACATCCGGACACGTGCTACTGGGTAGTTACCAATTAGTATATAAGGTTTCGCCTAGCGTGGGAATCCTCATCCTTTCTTCTCTTCGGATTCCCCCGCTAGGTGCATAGTATTTCCGCTCCTGTATTCTAGTACCTATATTTACTCTTCGGATTCCCCCGCCAGTTTCCGCACCCCGCGCCGAGCTTAAGGTTGCCCTTACACCACTTGCACCTGGTAGCGCGGGGCCATAGTGAGTTCAAACACCTTCTGCTGCCGAGTGAGTCCAACAAAGACAGGGATGGCAGGCACTGGGGTGATGTCAGGGCAGCTGGCTACGGCTGCAGCGACCACCTGATCCCATCTTTTCCATGCCTCGAAGGCCTCCAGCTCGATAATGAGCTCCTCCGCAATGTGCTGGGGCTCACGGGGCCAGAGGTAGCAGAATTCGAAAACGCGTGGAGGTTAATCAGGCCTCGCTAGGTGGTGACGTCAGTAAAGTGGGGGGGGAGACAAGGTCAGAGGCGCTAGGAAGGTCGGTGTAACAGTCAGCAGTGGCGAACATGGATTTGTAAGCCAGGCGAAGACGGACTTCCCGTGTGATGTCGGCGATCTCATAGTCCACGAACGACCAGTGAGAGTATTCTGCATCGTCGGTGACGCAAAATGCTGAATACAAGGTGGGCACTCCCGAAAGAAGCGAAGGCGAGTCTAACTCTCTGGGAATTTCAAGGGACAACCTGCCCTTGGTAAGCTGCCCGCCCTGACTTTGTCTGTCTTGCTCATGTTTTCTTTGTTTGCAGGCATTACAAGTAACCCGTAAGCGCCGGACAATCGGCCAGAACATTGTTTACGATGAGAAGGTCTGCATCCAGACGGCCAAGTGAGTGTAATTTGTGGGTTCATCGAGTCAGGCCTGAGTAGTTTTTGTCGGTTGTAGTGTCCCTCCTTTGTTGTGTGCGAGTGTATTCCGTATGTCAGAGTTCCTTCTAATTCTCGATCTTTTGGCTACACTAAACCCACCGGCTTCGATGTTGGCATCAATGCCGCTCCGAATATGCTTCCATTGACCTAGGTTCGTTTTCACTTGCCATTACTTAGTCAATCAACATTTTTATAGTATTCTCTCCCCACTCGGTGAAACGGTGCACTTGATATACGACTAGAAATAGCTTAGATTCGTGCTTGCACAAAACAACCACAAAACCACCACTACAACAATCTATTCCTCCAAAGATGTAAGTGCTTCTCTTTGTGAGTTCGGGTCCGGGCCGTAGTATGCGACCAACGGGTTTGGAACAAACACAATTCGACTGCTAGACTTCAACAAAGCCGTTCAACAACACGCTAGCACTACGCAGCTGCCAACAACAATACCGCTAGCACCTGGCATGGGCAGGGGTTTATGGGTTGGATACAAGGTGGCTGGATCGCTAGATCGAGGGCACCAGGGCAGAGTATGTAGGTTTGTGAAAATCCTCGCAATGGGATACCCAAAGACTATTGAGGCTAACAACAAGGGGACTTCAATCCTCAAGCAACAAGGCAGTCCTTAAGCCGCTGACCTATTCCTTAACCAAGAACAGGAATGTTTCCACTTTGTATTGGCAATACACTGCATTTTGATCGCTTCTCGACCCAAGCCTGCGCCGAGGTTGCTCGGCACACCTGGACACACTTGGACCTCAGCAGACCCTGCTGAGGTTTGCTCAAGGTATGTACTTGGGTTCTAGCTGGACTCAACCATGCTATATGCAAGTTGTAAGTGATCACAACACGTCTCAAGTTGTCGTTGACGTGGGAAGGACCTGACCGTGACATCACGGTGACAAAATGGTGTTGCCACTTCGAATCTTTCAGTGAGCCGATACTCATGTGAAATACCTCTTATCTTTAGGCAAAGTGGATGCATCCTCAAGTATTAGGTCCCATATCTCCCATGTAATCCTCTCTGACAGAAACTACGAGGACACTGGATCATGTCGAGCCCTACTCGGATCCGTGGGAAACCCGCGGGTCGCGGGTTTCCGGGGCCATTCCTTTTGATCTGATTGATGACAAAATGGGCAACAGGGGCTTCTGTTGGAGTCAAGTCCTGAGGAAGGTGGCTACAGAAAGACGCGGTCTGCTGAGGGACTCGGCGCACCTCGAGAGAGGTGGTGCTAGGTGGTTCGAGGCCACCTCGCACACACCTCGTCATCCCTGGGCACAGCGTTGCTGGGCAGACCACGGGCAGACCCTGCCGAGGCGTCTCGGCCGATCTCGGCTAAGGCTCGCCAAAGCTGGACTCACGTGGCTCCAGGAGCCGTCAAAATGCAGTGATAGACACTATAAGCATCCAGCTAGCGACCCAAAACACTACAACAGTGCTTCCGTCAATATCGGGGTGAAGGCGAAGTAACTGACAAGTTACAGTCGGTCTAGAGGTGGGGGCACCTAGTCCGTCTTCTTCTTAGTGGGCTCGAGTCAACACACAATCACCTAGCAGGCGATCCAACACACTACGAATATATTGGGGTGAAGGCAAAGCTGCTAGCGCAACTGCTAGCTGGTTCTCGAAGAGAACACCCTTGGTTTTATACGTGAAGACTCTGCGAGCCAACAACTTAGAACCTCAACTTAAGATCTCGACGTGTCCAGAGTCAACAGTATTGATTCCAATAAAGCTACTACTTGTGAAGTGTGTGTACAATCTCCACTAGCAACCTGAGACCACCTGCACCAACTTCGTGCAAAGTCGGGGTGTAATAATCTGAGGTTCTAGCCTGCTCTGTGCTCCCTTTATACTACTGAGGTCCATGGTACATGTGATAAACAGAATGAATAATATAAATGAGTGAAAATGATCTGATAGATACAACAGCCAATGAAACGACTGCCGTTTGGTTTTATGATGGGTCTATGCCAAGCAGAACAGCCACACTGATCCGCTAGCATCCATTTATGGGTATCGTGAGTGATCCCTCAGCTTGCCATCAGCTGCTGGAATCGCTATCCTGACGAAGCGGAGTTGAATCCGCCGCCTGGAGTCATCTAGCACGAGTCAGAGCACCGGCTAGTAGTCCGTTTATCCGTTACTGCATATGTGGTGACCCGCGCATCCACACCAATAGCCTGCTAGCTATTCTTCTACTGTCTACTTGTCTTTGTTTGTGACTCGCGACCACGTCGTGACAGTCACGTGCTCGCATCTGTGTTTCGGGTCTCGGGTCGATCACTAGTAGGGTTCCGCATACTACCCTTGCTAGAAGGCTGCTAGCACATAGTTTACTACCCTTCAGATCTCAGACTCGCCGCTCGCACCTTCAGCTAGCGTGCTCGCAATACCACTCTCCTGTGTCTCGCTTCCTAGGTGCTAGCACCTTGACTGTGTAGGCTTATGGTTATTTCCCCATGGTTTGTGCCTTCAGACCGTACTAGCGCGTCACACTAGTCGTATCTGACGCTACAACCAGCAGCTTGGGCTCACTCCAGTTCTCCTTTATATCACCTAGCCAGAGTCCTGAGTGCTAGTAATAACACTTCAAAAGTGCTAGTGCTTTCCCGTTGTATAAATACTGGTCCTAGGAAATCGCAAAAATAGCACTAGATGCCGCGCGCTCTTGTTAGTGTTTCATCGGTACACGTATTACGCCATCGTTCCGGTTGAACTACCCCACTTATGTAGGCATCGCCACTCATTCCACGTCCCTTCATCTCACTGATTATTTTGCCAGACTACTGGAGCAGCCCAACTGTGCTCGCTCACCAATTGTGTTGGTTTCTGATCAGCTATATAGCAAAGTACGAGCTGGGATTCCAATCGGTAAACACTGTTGTCCAGTGATTGATTCATCACTCCCAATGTTGACTCCTGGTGCCAGTTTTAGCTGTTTCATGGTCCACGGCTAATCCGGGCTGCGGGGTGAAACTCATTTCGCGTATTTGTTCAGTCTTTTCTT
The DNA here is from genome assembly GCA_029378375.1 of Mycena olivaceomarginata. NCBI lineage: Eukaryota > Fungi > Basidiomycota > Agaricomycetes > Agaricales > Mycenaceae > Mycena > Mycena olivaceomarginata. The sequence continues at coordinate 53,221 of JARKIC010002320.1, read as the reverse complement.
CCGGGAATGATGCTGATTTATATCCTCGAGTGAATCCAATCGCGTAAAATGCAATTGGGTGTCACTAGTTCACACGCAGCGGGCTACGCTACTGCCTGTGGGATTGTTATTTCATCTTTCACTCTAACCCGCCGGTCCAATTTGTGCTTCGCCCTAGCCTGTCCGGAGAATTCAAATCCAGCTTTTCAACATCTCACGGATGGTCAGTCGCTCACACGGGCCTCTGATGCACAACTCCGCGTGCAGTGCGTACCACAGAATGCTGATTTAATGTTAGAGGTCTTGCAAGCGAAGTGCTGTGGTGGTGGGTTCCTCGCGAATATTACATTTCTTAACCACCTCTCACCGTCCTACGACACTTCTGGTATCAATATCGCCCACTATTCAGGGCCCCATTATTTATTGTGCCAACCGACGCGTCATCGATGTGTTTACAGTACACTATTTTTTCATTATACCCCAACCTCCTGCCTCCATGCCACACTCCGAGCGTGTCCTCGACGCATCTAGGCACCAAATTTCTATCAAAATTCTGGACTTCCTGCGAGCAATGGATACATCTTCGGTTCTTGGCCCCATGTACGACAACTTTGTTGACTTTTAGACTGTAACTTGATTTATGATGCAGGCATTTGTATGTAGATATATGAAATGTTGAAATGCATATTAACTGTACGATATTAACAGCCAGAAATGGATGAAAGTCACGAAACCCAGTCATCTTTCGGGGATTTTTCTAAATGATCTTTAGCTGCCTTTCAAGTCAGCATTCATGCCTTCGCTTCACTCCGGCATGTCTTGTATTGATGTATGGACATCCACCGATCACTCCCGTCTTGCCCGCCCATGCCGCCTCATAGTGCCTGATCTTGATGCGGAGGGGTCACAGATTGATAGGCATGCGGATAGTCGAGTCCCGTTTTAGCCGAGTCCCATTGTTAATGGGATCAAGAATGGGACTCGCTTACCGAAAAAGGAAGTGGGTGAGTCCCACTCCCATTCTTCTCGTTGATACTCCCCGGGGGTGGCGAACGCAGCGGTGACAGCACCGGGGGCAGAAGCCGACCCACCTGGATTCCAGGTGCCTCCGAGGCATGTAGTCCGAAGGCTATAATGTGGAATACAAAAGGCCTACAAAGGTCCTTAGGTCAACAAAGAACAGACAAAGGAGGGACAAAGGACAGGCAAAGATGTACTGGGTGGTGAAAATCCTGCCTGCCCTTTGTCTCACCTTTGTTAATTCTTTGTCCACCCAAGGACCTTTATCGGTCTTTTGTTCACCAGTTCATGACCTGCGGAGAACATGCCCCGGAGGCACCTGGAATCCAGGTGTGTCGGGGTTTGCCCCTGGTGTGACGGTGCCGGTGGCGAATTATCAGGTTGGGCCCAATGGGCCGGTAGAGTTTGACCAGTTGCCGGCTGAACATGTGCGTCTCTCTGTCTTGCTTCACTAGCTTCGAGGGCTGATGCAAGGTGCAGATGCGCGCGAGCATTGCGGGGCTGATTGATACCTGCCGCCGGTGAGTCGGCTTGGCTTGTTCTTTGTCTTTACTAGTCTGCAGGCCGACAACATGAAGTGCGTTTGCTGGCTGCGCTTTGGATGACTGACCGCTGGACAGACACCACCTCGAGCGCAAGGCGAAGCTGGGCAAGTCGAAGCCGCGTCTGGAGCCTGGAGAAGATGGAGAACGGGAGCATCATCCCGCGGCGTGGTCTGCCCTGTGCTGGTTTGTCGCCTCGTGCACCGCGTACCTCGAGGAGATGTCGGACGCGCAGTGTGTCCTGAGCGTCGGTGCGTACTCTCGCTTTCGACGACGACGGACGCGAATGCGAAGAAGTACTCGAGTTTATATGTGCGTGCGTGCTCCCCTCCCCTCGCCTTCCTGATCAGTGTAGACTAACTGCACTGCAGGCGTTCCACGGGCTGGCGCTCCGGAACTGGCACTCGGTATGATATGTCTTTCCCTCTGAACTTTTCGATAGATATGTGCTGATAGGTACATGCAGATTATCTGTCATGAGCTGTGGTATCAGACTGTAGCCAACGGGGGTATGTTCGGCGATGATGAGATTTTTTCTACCCGGGAAACGCGTGCTCCTTGCTTATGGGTGTGGATAGGTGTCTATAAGGAGGGGCAGACGTCGATGGGGCACTACGCTGCGAGCGGTCGGCTAGAAGCACAATGCGGACTACGTGCGGCGCACGATTGAGCTCCTCATGCCGCCGCCGTTCGAGTCGTCTCCGTCGGCGACCATGGCCGTGCAACGGGAGCTCAAGGTGATGCTGAAGGAGCAGGATAAGGCTATGACGAGCCCGGGCGGTCTGAAGGAGCTCGGGTGGTACATGCCGTAGAAGTTTATGGGCGATAACTTGTTCCAGTAGATCGTGGAGATGCACTCGTTCGACGAGACGCTGCCGATTGCGAAGGATTTGAAGAGGGAGTACGTGTCTTGTCTTTTTGTCGTCGAAAGGCATCGACACTAATCTTTTTTGTCCAGGAACGTGAATTCGTTAAGGCTCCAACCGTTTTTGTTTTCAAACGTTTGTAAACGTTTGTAAACGTTTGTAAACGGATTAATAATCCTTTTAGTTTACGGGCCTTGTTAAACATTTTGCAAACAGTTTACAAACGGTTTTAAACGGTAATATTTGCAGACATTTTCAACTGACTATGTACATTGATTCACTCTTCAGTTTCCCTCAGAAAACTATGTACCTATGCCTGGGACTTCAATTTGAACACAAATCCAAGCTGGTTCTGTGCCGTACATGGCCTCACGCTCGGTTCGATAGCAACTCCGGTCATCTCGGACTTCGGTTTCCCGAAGGCAGTACATCTACATTGGGAGAGCCCTTTGATCTGTGCCGGCCAACATGCTGCTGAACTTATGCGTGGAATTCGCAAACGGTGAGGGACTCCCAGTTTCTTCATTGAAGTCAGAACTGCGGTTTCCCGTACTCAATAAATATATCTTGTTAAATAATTGTTTTTAAACGGTTTACAAACGTTTGTACACGTTTTGGATTATTTAATCGTTTTGTTTACGGGCCTTCGTAAACGAAAACTAAAAGGTTGGAGCCTTAGAATTCGTTGATATTCAAGATTAGATTCCCGCCCACCTATCCCATTGGGCCGCCGTTCTTTAGAATCATCACCCCTCGCCTCTTGCCCTTCATACATGGCGGAGGTGTCACGTCACGGGCGGTATGTCCCCTCGCTTCTACCTACGAGCTCATTTCTCATTTCGTTGCAGGAGGGTCCATTTGCATGGACTTGTAAGCCCGTTTCCAGGTTCCCGAGGGACTTGATAAACTTGTTAGATAGACTCTGCTTATGCTCCATTGTATTGTGCACTATTGATTCTCACAAATTCAAATTGTTGTTTTACTCTGACTGCTGGCCTGGTAGAAAACGTAGATACAAACTTCATCTCTAACGTTCACAAGTCGCCTAGTAAGGACACCATTAAATACCTGCCTTGACACACTACTTCTCCCTGCAGCTCAGACACTCGAGCAGCATTATGACTCTCGTACAGAGCGAGGTCCGCTTCGTGGCGCTCTCCTTCCTCCTCGCGGCTTGCCCGAAGCTCGTCGACCTCCTTCTGGACCATTCCAAGTTGGCGAAGATGTTTTGCTTGCAGCTATTCCACCTCCTTCTTGTGCAGCTAGCTCTAGTGCTGTGAGACGCGCCTGACATGGGACGTAGGCTATGAGCAAGTAATCAAAAAGTGGTTCACGGGCCACGGCGTTTTGGGCATCTGCACCCGCCTACGCTTGGCCAGTGATTTTGGCTACATCTTGACGGCCCTCGTCCAGGTCCACAACCGTTAGGTATTTGGTATATCCCGTCCGGCCGATGAGGCCTGTTGTCAACCATCCCGTTTTCCTCCCCTTTGCCACTGTGTCCGCACCCGGTTTGCTCTTCATGATGTGGAAGATTGTAGACGCCATCCAGTAAATAATATAGTAGGAATATAATGAATATGCTTAAGTACACCTCAGTGGGCGTTCAAGGACAACTGACTGAGATGTATGTAAGGTAAAAAAACTGGGGATCAGTCCGTTGAATTCACTACATATGGAATGGAAGTAAGTCAACCGAGGTACGAGGTTCAACTGTTATAGCGTCGGTTTATAAGAGACTAAGTCCGTTTAGGAAATAAATGAAAGCAAAGTACGACTGTCGGTTTGTATCTCAACAAACCCTTGCAGAATTTCTTGAATTCAACCAGTGCTGGCATTGTAGAAGGTAACGACTTTAGGTAGCTGGCATATAATTTCACGGTGTGCGACCATCCCCATCACTTGGGCATGTGGGTACCAATATCTGCCAGATTAGTGGGCCGCCATGTCACAGCGCTATTAAGAGTATATATCTTGATTTATGATTAGTCTCCAAGAGTAGTATCTCGAGTCGTGACACGGTGCGAGTGCAGCGCACTTTGTTTCAGTCTATGTGATAAATTTACCACAAAGATCATGGAATAACGTCAATTAGGACTTGATTTGGTCCAGCATGATTTTGGGCTTGGAATATTGGTGGTACGCTCGCACTAAATGGACTGTCCGGATTGATTGAGAGAAACCGGAAATATCTCGGTCTAGGTGAGATTCCACCGTGTATGATGCAGATCATGAAATAACAGTGACTGGTATTATTGATTGGCACTGCGTAGAGATATTGGTTATACGGTCACACTAATGGACTATTCCAGTCCAGATCATGTAGTGCTGACTGAGAGGAAACAGAAGATCTTCCGACATGTAAAGGAAAAAGTCTTGATGTAGGTACTAACAGAATCTGTAACAGGTATGGTCAACAGTGTCGCGGAAGAAGCATCCGGTGTCGGGTAAATGTATAGTTATTCGGTTTGACGTGAGGTAACATACCGCATTCACAAAGCAAAAGTACCGACCCGTCTTCAAACCAGTCAGCGGAGCACCGCTGGCATAAAAACAAGGACCTTGAGTAAGACCAAAACAATTGCCTCAGAGGTTGTCCGAGATTGGCCGCCAGTAAGAAGAGTGGTGGACCATAAAACGGTTGACAGAGCCATGGCGACAGAGGTATTTTCAAGTATGTGAATGATTTCCAGGTGTCAGGAAAGGCCAAGAAACGAACCGAATAAAAGGGTGAGGTGGATGGGCAAAAAAACTCGTTGATGTGCTGTTTGACGAGCGAGAAGGCTAGTTTCTGGAAGCGGATACCGTCTGGAACCGCTGATGGAAAGCCGCTTGTGAAAAGAAACGGGCAGCGCAGACTGACGCGACGGCAAGAGACAAAGAAAGCTTGGATGGACGGTGATGTTCACTGATGCTGTCGGAAAAACCCTGGGTTGATTTAATCAACTTGATTATATAATAGCCCAACAACCTAATACATTCCGTTGTAATCCCATATTGATATTGTGGATTGCAACGCACGGAGCTAGGAGTATAATCATTTCTAATCCTATACCAACATGTAATGTATTCCCCCCCTTCGTCCTCGGCATCTTCACTTAATGACAAGTAATCCTTCACGTTTGACACGCCGTGGCAATCGGACCTATTCCTGAACGCCGCGCCGGCTGCCACACGTGGTCACAACACTTCTTTCTCTCCGACCAGCAACGTCGTCGAAAAATCTCACAACATACCGGACCCAACTTGCTAGCTGAATGACCTCTACCGCCTCTCATCAATCAGGAGTTGGATTGGGCCTGATCGGTGCATTACCTCTGGCTACCATGGCAACCCCAGGGATCTTTGCTGCATCCAACTCGCCCAACCCACCACCGGAATCATCTTTTGAGTCCGATTGGCTGCCAAACTCAATCATGATTGTGAAGCTGGCCAAAGATGGAGCCGAGGCTATTCCATTTTCGTTTGTGAAAGGTGTCTTTGGCATGGTTCTTACTCTTCTGGAGACTGTCCAGGTTTGTGAATACCTGAGCTGTGGCATGATCCTGACTGGTTGTCCACAGAAAGCCAAGGAGAATCACGATAATTTGAGAGAAGTCTGTGCACATGCACTAGAGATCGTGCAGCATGTCGACAAGATGATCAAATTGCATGGCGATGCAATAGCAGGGATGTTCAGGGACATGTGTACCAAATTTATGAGGTCAGTGATGTCACACTGGATGATGTCTGTGCCACAAAATTTTGCGCAGTGTCCTGGAGAAACTCCAGCAAAGTGTGGAGCAATTGAACAAACAGCAATCAGGAATGACAGGATATTTCAAGAGAGTTCTGAAAGCAGATAGCATAGCAGCCAAAATTTTGGCATACAGGGAACAGATTAAACAGTTGCAAGCCAACTTTGTGGTGTGTTTCTCGATGTGTATCTGTCACAATTCTTGATACATCCAACCACAAGATGGTTACCTTGATTGACAATAGTGCCGCTTTGATGAAGGTTCACGAGAAACTCTCTGTGATTGCACTAGCCAATAGCAATATAGAAGGTAGCCCTTATGCCTCAGGTCATATTTTAATCTAACTTCATGCAGGTGGTGTATCAAATCAGCTGGTGGAACCTCTCAGAGAATGCCCACCTCCTTCCCCAATGTTTCAGGGTCGCCGAAATGTTGTGGATCAAATGCATGCCTACTTTACACAGAACATAGGACATCGCCATGTCTGCGTTCTTTACGGATTAGGTGGGGCAGGAAAAACACAAACAGCATTGAAATTTGTGGAAGAAAGCAGCAGGTTGGGACGGTGAGGTTAATTGGCTTGCTCCATACTATCATCTGATACTTCCAAGCTTCTCAACTGTCTTTTTTATCGACACAAGTACATTGGGAACCCTCAAGCTCAGTTTCCGGGGACTAGCAGTTGCCATGCATGCTGGAGATACCACTGAGCATGCCTTACAGTGGCTGATCACACAACGAACTGAGTGGCTTCTACTGTTCAATAATGCAGATAACACTGGCATTGACCTTCAGCAATTCATGCCTAGATGCAGCCATGGAAATATCTTGATCACAACCAGGAATCCTACGCTTTGTGTGCATGCACCGGATTCACATTACAGGCTGTCAGATATGGAGGAGGCTGATGCAGTAAAACTGCTGCTACAAAGCAGTCTTACTAAATCCACCCCTGAGAAGAAACAGATAGCCAGAGAGATTGTTCAGGTGAGTGTGTCATGATTTGATGGAGTTTCTATTAAAACTCTGGTTTCATCAGGTACTGCATTATTTTCCCCTTGCAATAATACAGGCTGCGGCATACATCTCAAAAACTTCTGTGGGTCTTGAAAGATATCTGGACCTATACATGCAGAACAGGGCCCGTCTGTTGAAGGAGAAACCAGCTCAAACACAGGATGGCTATGCATTCACAGTGTACACCACATGGGAGATCAGTTTCAAGTGTTTGAGCAAGCCTGCTGTACAACTGTTACAACTCTGCTCATTCCTTCACCACGAGGGCATCACCGAAACAATCTTTTCAAGGGCAATCCATTACAAAGGGACAGAACTGGGAGAACTGGGGCCAACAACTGAAGATCTCAGGGATGCTCGAGAATTTCTAGCTCAATTTGTGGCACCATCTGGAACTTGGGATTCATTGACTTTTGAAGAGGTCATGGCTGAGATCCAAGGATATTCTTTGATTGAAGTAGATGGTCAGAGGAAAATCTACTCAATTCACCCCCTTGTGCATACCTGGACCCAAAGTGTGCTCCCAGATGCACAAAGCACTTGGCACTGTGTGGTTACAATCATTCAGATGTCAGGTCCTTTTGGATTCAGAGATAGATCAAATCAGCGATTTCATGTGCAGTGCTGGCCCCATATTGATTCCCTCTTGACTGAAGTCAAAAGTACAGAGTTGAATTACCAGATGACATTTGGTCTTATATACTATCTGGGAGGCTATCCAGCAAAGGCCAAGCAGCTGTTATCCACTTATGCAGGGATAGCAATACAGCGGTTGGGGCAAGAGCATCCTGACACTCTGAGTGCTAAGGCAAGCCTTGCTGCATCATACAGGGCACTGGGCCGATCCAAAGATGCAGCAGAGCTTGAAACTGTGGTTTTGGCGAAGAGAAAGCTCCTCCTTGGAGAAGAACATCCTGACACCCTGATTGCCATGGGAAACCTTGCTCTATCATACAGGGCACTGGGCCAATTCAAGGAGGCAGCAGAGCTCGAAGCCATGGTTTTGGGGAAGAGGAAGCTCCTCCTTGGGGAAGCACATCCTGAGACCCTGATTGCCATGGGAAACCTCGCTCTATCATACAGCGTACTGGGCCGATCCAAGGAGGCAGCAGAGCTTGAAGCCATGGTTTTGGAGAAGAGGAAGCTCCTCCTTGGGGAAGAACATCCTGACACCCTGAATGCCATGGGAAGCCTTGCTCAATCATACAGGGCACTGGGCCGATCCAAAGAGGCAGCTGACCACAGAGCTTTGCTTTCCCCAATCTAACCCCCAGAAGAGGGAGGAATGTGAGTATTGAACCTGCTTCTTTCTGATGTTCACAACCTGACAAGCAATCAGGACACAATTGATCCTGTCTCAACTCAGTGGAAGAGGCCAGTGCTCCAGTCTACAGTTGGACCTGGGGCAGATCTGACATGGTGGCCTAGAGCCAGTTTTACAATCAATTTAATTTTATGTGGTATCAGCAATTGTAAGGAGGCTATCCATCATCCATGAGCCCTAGCTATAGGTAGAAGACAATGATCTTTGGATCATTGCCATGACCAGGGTTTGTATCTGGGTCAGTCAGGTTACAAATCACACTGAGCAACATGAATTTCAAGATCAGTGGGGAATGGAACCACATGTAATACTGTCTTTGAGTCAAATGATACCAACACAATCATCAGGCACAGAGGTATGGTCCACTTCGAGTTCATCCAGGTGAGGCAGATTGATCCCAGAGGGGTGAGTCCTATGGCCTTGTTGTGGAACTTGTGTGAACTCACATATTGACACATTGATGGGCCAATTTCAACTGTGATGGGGGCAATACAGGACTAGAGTGTGTAGTTTGGGCCCGGCTAGGGGGGGGGGAGGGGGGGCAGCACAAATGGGTCTACTTGGCTCTTTTATTCCACTGTTGCCTCTCAGCTCTGTATCAACAAGATAATTTGACAGATTTGGTGTAAGACAACACAGTTCCAGTGAAATGGTGCACTTCTTATATGACTAGGGATAGCTAATTGATAGGTATTGCGAACAAACACCCAAAACAACTGACCACAACCAATCTACCTCCAAAGATCTAAGTGCTTCTCTTTGTGAGTTTGGGTCCGGGCCGTAGTATGTGACCAGCAGGTTTGAACAAACACAAGTTTGATTTATAGGCTTCTAACAACACACTCTACAACACTGATAAGCCAGTGATTGGGTCATGGTTAGATACATGTAATTTTGCGTGTTTCTGATCGGGCTCATTGCTGAAACTGTTATTTCTATGCAACAGTACTGGTTCCTGGTAGCTGTTGGGCGAACCACAGAGAAACGGGTGGACGTTCTAAGGAATTAGAACGTCCATTGGCTAGTCTCACCCTGAAAACCGTAAGGGAAACATTGATTGATGTGCTCAGAACCTATATAAGAAACACACAAATAACCCCACTTGACTCGAGAGCGGCACAGAAACAGTCCAGAGACTGTTTCCAACAACCAACAAACAAATCAAACGGCAATATATGCACGTTTCCAAAGATCCCGATGAGTTACAGCCCCTAGTACAGGGCCTTGTAAAGGTTGTAGGGAGAGGTTTCGTATCTCAAAGAGATGGAAGAGCAAACTGCGTAGAACGTGTTTCTAGACACAGTGGAAACATTGTTTCCAAACAAAGTAGATTTATAGCTTCGCAGTGTGTGTGTGTGTGTGCCCAAGCAACAGAGAAACAAGTTTAAAGTAGTCCCGTAGACTCAAGTAAGGCCCCTAGTTTATAGGCCAAGAACGTTCACAGAGCTTTCCCTAAAGAGGTACTTTTCTGAGCAACGCCAGCAGTCACGTTTCCAAAGTTTTCCCTTGATGGTACTTTCTGAAACCCGCTCCGCAAACAACAACAATAACATTTCTTTCAACAGAGTCCCAGATCCAACAGATTCTCAGAGTTCAGACAGTTTCCAGCAAAGCCCAAGTGTGTTTCCAGAATAATATATGATTCAGAAACAATTAAGATTTCGACTAATAGTGCTACTCTATAAGAGTGCGTTCGCCGAGGATCCCAGATCAACCCAATGCGCAAGCGTATAGCCTACTAGCGGTTCGCGGCCGGCTTTGCCGGGCCGCTCTCCGCTTGGCTAACAGCAGACATCAATGTAGAAGGAGATTGCCGGCGGAGTTTAAAGGCTTCGGACAGCGTAATTTTATAAAGAGGAAGACTAGTTCGGGGGAAGATGCTGTGTCCATCATAGAAACACCCTCGGATACTTATACAACCACCAAGACACTGTTACAAAGCTCAAAACACAATCCCAATGAGTCAAAAGTCCGTTTATCCGTCTCTTTACCGTGTTTCCGTCAGTTGTTCTTCGAGCGTTGTCTCCCATTGGTTCCCAACTGCGAGCACACCATGTTCCCTTGCCAATTACGAGGCAGGAACCCGTCAGCAGCACCCCTGTATTATTCAGAGGGTGTGTTGATCACCGATAGATCGGCACTGCATCTTGTTCGACCTGTTTCTGCTTCAACTCTCAAGTCTCCCCTTGGTTCCAAGCACAGGACTTGATAATACTCCTTTGTAGGTCTCGATAGATACCCGTTTCTCTAGGGTTTCCCAGAAAGGTTCTTGAGAAAGAACCTTAGAACACCTTTAGAGTTGTGATCCGGATCCTCAGAATAGCCGACCACCTGTTTCGGTGTATCCGCATTCGATGGAAACCGGCAACTCTGGCAACCGAAACACTCATGACTAAACACGTCTCCCCTAGCGTCTCAACACAACACAACACATTGCCATCTCCCGTTCCTTTGACCTGTTTCCGTTGCTTACATGGATGTTGGAAACCAGTCAAAGGAAGTTCCTTGACGTATTATTCGGCTGCACGTTTCCCTTACAGTTTTCAGGGCAAGACTAGCCAATGGACGTTCTAATTCCTTAGAACGTCCACCCGTTTCTCTGTGGTTCGCCCAACAGCTACCAGGAACCAGTACTGTTGCATAGAAACAACAGTTTCAGCAATGAGCCCGATCAGAAACACGCAAAATTACGTGTATCTAACCATGGCCCAATTACTGGCTTATCAACGTGTAGCCAATTAATAAGTCAAGGAACTTCTTTTGACTTGTTTCCAACATCCACTTACCAGACCGGTGACCTCAGTTGCCTCCTCACCTGATGGCAAGAGAATTGTGTTGGGCTCTGATGACAACACTGTGCACATTTGGGATGCAGAGACTGGAGCTGCACTCAGGGAGTTACTGGAGGGGCAAACCAGACTGGTCACCTCAGTTGCCTGCTCACCTGAGAGCTGTAGCTGTACCTTTATATCAATGTACCCTGCCCTGACAGGGGGGTACATTGGAATAAGGGCACGGCTTGGCTGGCCGGCCAACATGTACCTTATTGCAATGTACCCTCGGCCTTACCTCATTTGGGTGAATGCCCGGGAAACCTATTATTTTTGTTGGTTCCTATTTACACCACACCCGAATGCGGCAGTTCCCCAGCATATTTCCTCCCTACCGGCCGTTCCCGTGCCTCGCCCGCGTAAATATTCCTTTCAAAAACCTTTTGCGAGCGTCCCATCAACGGCATCATTTCCCGTCGGATGCCGTTCCCGCCGGTTCATTTTGTATTTGTTTATACCTCCATCACCTCTCCTCCTTCCCGCCCAATGAGCACCTGCCCCGCCTTCTGCGATTGCGGCCGCATCGGCGCCGAGACTCCCGACCCCACCGACGAAACCTGCCCCACCTCGCTTCCTACGCCCTCCATCCACAACAGGAGCCACCAGACCTGGTGTTCTATTCCCACCCACATACCCACCCTCGGGGCGGACGGTGAGGGCATCGAAAACTTTTGGGGCACATCAGTCCCGCGTATGGACGCGTACGCCGTGGAAACCGCTTGGGCGTTCTCTGCGCCTCCTCTTCCCACCCACGAGCTGCCCGCGGGGCGCCGCCTCCCCTTCGGCGACTTCCGCGCGAATGGGCACTTCGTAGAAAGGCTCCGCATGCAGCACACACACGAACTCCGCCACATGCTCGTGCACGCATCCAGCTGCCACACCCTCCAGCGCGGACGCGCCACGCTCCGCAAGATTGAAGCGCAGCTCGCCTTCGCTCACCGCCGCCTCACCGCTCTCGTCCCTCTCCGTGCCAAGCGTGCTCTCCCTGACGGTTCTGCAGTGGAGGACGCCAATGGCGAGCTTGCCCCCGCAAGATGGTATGTCACATACTTTCTCATTTAAATTCCCATACTTTTTTTTTACTCACTGCAAATGCATGTACTTATGTAGTTGAAGTTCTAATCCTACATTACAAGTCGTGTGTCGTATCCCTACCAGACGTACCCTCAATGCAATGTACCTTTCATTATCTATTTTTTTAATAAGAAATCATAAATACACGACTATCAAAATTCGGCGGGACGGGCACACAGTTGTTACGGAGAAGGGGCCGGCATGAGAGACCTGGAGACTCAGCATGCTTCAGCACCAATCAACGTCTGCGGCGGCGTTTCCTTAAACGCGGTCAGCGAGAACCTGACCCAAATAGGAAATATTTACTTAGGCGCCTCGTTTTCTTTCTCTTCAGCCAAAGATGTGTCCGGCGTCTTTCGCTTCTGTCCCGAACGCGTCTTCGTGAAGCTGGGGCTCAACACGGACGCATCCGGGGCCTTCTTTTTGCCTTTGGTCGTGTCTTTGACAGGTGAGCGGCTTTAAAGTGCATCAAAATCCCGTAAACTTCTCATCGCGTTAAGTCACCGACCTTTCACCCCACACCCACGGGCTTCACCACCTCAACCAGAACCGCACACACGTCCTCGACCGCGACGTGCCACTCGGCCAGGAGCTCGCTGGCTCGCTCGTCGTCTTTCGCTGCCTTGCCCCACCAGAACAATCCACCAACGTATAACAACATCCCATTGCGGCCGTACCGCTTTCTCATCTCTCCCCACTCCTCGCTGTCCAACTCCGCGGGTGCCACCCACTCGTTTTCCGTCTCCAGACGCGACGCTGGCTGGCCCAGTTTCCACCACATCCACCACCGCTGCGCGAAGCTATCCTCCACCGTTCTCGACCCAATATCCGTCTGGAGCGGAAACGGCGTGTCCCATTGGCGTCTGAGCTGCATGAAGTCCGCGACCTCCCTCGGGCGCTCGCCCTTCTTATCCGGCGCCTTCAGCGTCCCTTTGTCGTGGAAGCCCGTGATCTTCTCGAATTCCATGAGCAGCGACACGCAGGTCTGCCACTGCCCCCCACCCCAGGTCCTTCCTCGCGCGAACCCCTCGAAGGCGCTCACCAGCTCCGGCGTCCACTTCTCCGTGTCTTGCTCATCCCACCATCCCCTCTCCACCTGCGGTGCGTCTCCCTCGAGCACATTTTCTCTTGGACTCTGAGACGGCTCTATCGCGCCTGGATTCTGAGGTGGCTCTACCGCGCCGTTCGCGTGCGGGCGCATCAGCGGCCCTTCCGCCTCTCGATTCACCTCCGGACGCTCGAGGGCAGGGTTCGAGCCCGGGTCTTCAAGAGGCCCCTCTGCCTCGCGGTTTTCCTCGGGCCGCTGCGGTCTGACTAGGGGACGTGGGCGTGGACGCGTCGTGGCTGTTTCGACCATCTGTGTGGCCGTTGCGGCCTCCTCTTCATTGTGTGGGCGCGGGCGCGCTGTTGGTGCTTTGATCGTCTGCGAGGCCGCTGCGCCCTCATCCTCCCCGTTGTCCTCTGGATCGGACGAGAGATCAAACGCGATATTCGCGGGCACCCCGCGTTCGAGGCGCGCGAACATGAGTCTGTCGCGTGCCGCCTCGTTCTGCCTCTCCACCTCCTCCTCCGTCATCATTCGCAGTTTTGCCATCTCCCACTCTTGCTCGGTCTCCGACAGCCGTGCGAGCTCCGCACGCAGCGCACGACCGATTTTGGGCTGACGTGGCAGGTCCCCCAGCGACATCTGTGACGGTAGCATCTTGCTGAGATCGACGTCGTCCCCAATACCGAGGGGATCCGCCATGAAGTCTTCGGAACCCCCGTAGCCATCGAAGTACAGCTTTGGGGTGTCAAAGCTTTGTAGCTGCTCGCCCCCGCTCTGCAGATGCTGCTGCTCGAGTCCATCGAACAGGGCGTGCGCTTGCTGCGACGGCGCAAGTCCTTCCCTCTCGGGCGACGGCAGCACCATTGTCGAGGTCGGGGGCTGGGTCCCGGGCTGGGTCGTCTGTGATTCGGATGTCTGCTGCAGAGGGGGAGGGGGAGGGGAACTCATTATGGGCATTGGCTGGGAGGCGCCCCTGGGGCTGTTATCCTCGTCTTCGTTGTCCTGTGCCATTGGCCTTCCTCCTAGGCTCCGCGCGCGGCATTCTTCCTCAGCTGGACGCAAGATCAATCAATATAATCTTCGGGAACCACGACAGTGACCTACTGAAGCACTGATGCGAGAATTCGATAAAGCTGCGCTGGGCAGCGTCAAATCCCCCGCGGTCGTAATCACTCCAGACCCGCGGCGTGAGTCCATTGGACGTTCCTGCGTGGATGCTACCCACATATAAGCGTCGGCCCGCCCAAACGGTAGACATCGTGCCTACCTGCGTACCTCGATCCTTCCCCCGCGTTCGGGAATTGGCCCGCACAGCAAGATCGCGACATTCATCCCGTAGCGTTCGTGCGCGGCATCTGCGAACGGCTTGCAGATAGTAAGCTGCATTATTTAAGGCGCTATACACGACATCAGATTAATCTTCCTTTTTCACAGATCTACACTCACATGTTGTACTCCTCCGCCGTGGTCGGCGCCTCCCCCGACGTGGCGGTCGCATATGCCTCCTGAGCGGCCTTGTGCTCGCTCTTCAGTGCCGCCCTGACCTCGTCTTGGAACGCGGGGTCCTCCGCCTCCCAGCATTCCTTGGTCACCTGGTTGCGCACGGTGATTTCCTTGAGCGGGTTGGGCAGTTTCGACAGCGCCGCCCAACGCGCCGTCACGCGATCTTTCACGCGTTCGTGATAGAAACGACGCGAATAAAAGTGGACGATGCGTAGTTTTTTGGGGGCGGGGCGGGTCTAGCTCGGGCTTGTTGAAGAGCATCTTGAAGTTCACTTTATTCTTCTTCTTCTCGACAGATCCCCCGTACGTCGTGTTATACCACGTCCCAATTTTCTGGTGAGCACATTAGCTCCATCTCTAGTGTCTTGAGCTCAACGCATACTCACCCCCTTCAGCAGCTTGAAATAAGTTGCGCGGGTCGCGGCCTCCTCCGGGTCGAGATCGTCGACGTCTTTGTCCGCGTCGACGTCGCTCGCGACGTCCTGGTCCGAGTCCAGGTCCCCGTCCCAAGGGGTGTGGTACCCATATCTACGCAGATACAGGTGCGCGACCTTTTCGTAGAACGCGCCAGTCCCTTTGATCTCAGCCGCAGCTAGATATTCCTCCCGGTGTTTCTCGAGGAACGGGAGCTTGGTGCCGTGCACCCAACCTGTCCTGCCTGGTTTCCCCGGCGATTTGCCTTGACGGGCGCGTCGTCGTGCTGCTGTACCTGCGCGCGGCATGTCTGGATCAGAGTAGGTTTTTTCTTCACGTGGAGAATACCCCTGACGCGATCCGCCATCAGAAATTAAACAATCTTCCTCGCGATACTTGGCATGTCATCGAAATTTGCAGACTACAATACACAGATTTTGTTCCTAATGAGAGAGAAAGACAAAAAAAAAACACAAAACCATCGGCGCATTACGCAGACCAGCGCCCCCTCGAATGCCCGCCCTCAATTTTCGGCATCGGAGTCTTCGCCGTCGAGCGCAAACAACGACGCCTGTGCGAAGCTGCGCGTAATGAGGAGATCCGGCTCCTCCCCGCGGCGCTGCGCTTCCAAGTATCGTTGCTCGCTACGTTCACTAGGTCGCCCGTCAGCACATCGACAGCGACAAGACTCCAGCGGACTCACGCGCTGCTGGATACGATACTGTCACCGCGGATGGCGTAGTTCACGAAGGGCCCCCCTTTGCTGCCTGAGGGGCGTGCTGCCTTTCTGGGACTCATAGTGGCTGGCCTGATCGGTTTGCAATATTTCTTCCTGTGGTCGATTCAGCGCACCCTCCCCAAGCATACATCATGTACTCACAAATCAGCGAGCAATTCTGGTGTTGCGGGAGCACGCGCGGGTATCCCCTCTACCTTTGCCTTGCCAGTATCTCTTTTCACCGGGCTATGCTCCGGCTTCACGTTGGCGCTGCCGCTTGCATGCGACTTCCGCGGGGAGAGATTGACGAAGGCTGATGCGCCCTCGCTGGGAGGCTGAAAGAAGGAGGGGTCCACTGGGTGCGGGTGAACGCCGAGGACGCACAAGCGTTGCCAGACCTCGATACACTCTTCCTCGGTGTTGCAGCCCTGGTTGCTGGCATCTGGATACCCAGTGAGGCTAGCATTGGCCTCAATCCTGAGGGCCAGTCTCATCAGTGTCTCGTTTCAAGATATGAGTGGGTGAGTGTCGCGCACCAATTATCGAAAATCCCCACCTGACGCCCCTGTGCGACTAAATGAAGGGGCCATCCGCCACCTTGCCTCGCTGACACTCGCGACTCTCGGTTTCCACGGAAGGGGGGCAAGCAGTAGTATCGCGGGTCCTTAATCCCCCGATCATCCATTCGCAGGTCTTCAAGGGGAAGGTTGGTGGGGGTGGGGTGGGCCTGGGGATAAGACATGGCGAGATGAAGAACGGCTGATCGATGGCCACCTCACGTGCGCCGTAATTTCTCAGATGGCGGGCCTTCAAGTGGCACCTGTCCCATCTCACATTCTGCTCTCTCGAGGACCCGGAAGGTGAGTTCCCCGCCCTCTTCCCTTCCCTTTTTCTCATCTCGCCTTGTCGGTTTTCCCTGTCTTGGAATACGGCTGCTAACAACGACATTTATTCCAGTGCTCGATTCTCAGGCGGAGCAGGCACAACTCCGCCTTACCTTTCATCGCCGCGACTGCAGCAAGATCGACAGCTACGCGGCGGCCGTCAAGCAGCGCCGCCCGTGGATCGCCAAACTGGCTTACTCCGCCGCCATCGCCTTCATCCGCCGTGCCGTGCGCGACTCTGCCCACTTTGAGCGCTTTCTGCATGCGCACGTCGTCGCCACACAGCCCGACTCCCTGGGGGAAGCGGCGCCGGCTGGGGCAAATCGAGGGGCATACCAACATACCAGTACACATGGCAAAGTAAAAGGCGAGACGCGAGGCAGAAGAAGCGGCGGTCGATTTTCAAGGCAGAATACCGGGACTATCTTGTAGACATCGAACGTCAGCAGCAAGAGCGAGGGATGTATCCAGGGGTGTCATTAGCTAGATACATACACAAATGTACCTAGCTAATATCACCAGCCGTCGTCGTCGTCGTCCTCGGATTCGGAGTCGCTGCTATTAAGCTCGTCGCAAGACCAATAGTGGCGCGCCTTGGGCCGGGCCTTGGTTGTTTTTCCCACCGCCGCATTCTTCTCTCGGGTGGCAAGTCGTGCCTTGTGCGCGAGCCACTCGCGGTTCCTGAGCGTTATAATGAGTACTTGTTTTTATTTTGGATGCGGAGTGGAGAACTTCTCTCGGTAGCGAGCCTGCGCCTCGCGATGACAGGTGCGCTGCTCATCGCTGGCTTTTGCCCTGAGACGCGCCATCCGCTGGCGGCCTTGCACGCGACATTTCTCGCGATGCCTGGGCAACGATTTTATTTTATTTTAAAAAATGAAAAGAAGATGATACCGTACGAAAAAACCCACCTTGCACGATAATTGCGGTAGTCCTCGAGGCGCTGAAGATAACGCCGGTAATCCTGCTCAGTTTTGAAGTTGAGTTTGCGAGGTGGTGGCGCAGGTGGTGGCGACATCTTGAGTTAAGATTGCCGGAGTCCCAATTGGTTAGGCGCTTCGCGGGCGCCTACATCGGTCCGTTCTCCCCGACATCCTAATCGAGCCTAATGGACGCGCCCGGCCAGAAATTTGCGATTTCTTCCATTTCCAGATCGCGGCGGAAGGTTTTAAAGGTTTTTTCTACGTTTACTATGTAATCTACACGCTAATCTGAGGTTGATACAGAAATGAATTTGGCAAGGTCCAAGTCTACCTGGAGAATGGTCAATGTCCTTTGCACTCCGTCGTATTCCGAGGTGACAACCCCCCCACTTATTCCGAGTCCTCATTTTTTTCGGTAGGAAGTCACCAATACACTCAATACACATCTCAATGTTGTTTTTTCAGGGACAAGAGGACAGGAAGTGCTCGAAAACGGGTTCGCTTGAAATGCAATGTAGCCGGTGAGTGCGCCACGCGACCTCGAGGTGCGTGTTGCTGAAGGCTCGTAGCACCAGACCGGCTGGGAGTAGTTGGGTTACACACCCCGAGTCTATACCCTGATACCAGCCAGGTTTCTGGGCTCTCGGGTCCTTCCACCGCGAGCACAATGGCCGATATGATCAAAGTGGGGTCGGCGGGCGCACCAGGCATTTCTCGAGCGTCTGACCATCGCGCGGCCGTTGCAACACCGCAAAGTAATGTTCAGGTTGGTGTTTAATACTCACAGAGAGTTCACGAGCCACAGATGGCTAGGAGCCGCAAAAAAATGACATTTATCGAAACTGGTCCGGCATAACTGCAACCATGAACAAAGTCCACGAGAAGCAGTAGACAGTCGTGTGGATTCGGGCTAATATACAGCAGGAAGGACACCCAGCATCCAACCGTACACTCCCAGCAGCCCCCAGACTCTGACTGACCGTCACCTCGCATCTCGCTGGCCTAAAGTTTTGCTCGGACACCTGGCGCGCGTTCCCAAAAGGATCAATCACAGCGCTGTTCGAAGAGCTCGAGGAGCTTCCGAACACACACACGCACCATTGCAAACCCTGAATTTCGCCTTGTCGATGGTCATTCAACGCGGCCCAGCGAGACGAAATTTGGGGAGGGAGAAGTGTTACATAGGTGAGATCAGCCGACATCACTGATGCGCTCTGATGAGATTTTGTCGATCCCAAGCCTTGTTTCTCTCTTGCATCTCTGCTACTCATGGATCGCGGTGGCACGGGTTCTCGCCGCGAAGACCATCGACGCTTGGTGAGTGGCGTGCATGTAACGCGATTTCTGACCTTTGACAGAATCTGACTTTGGGCCGCTTCTTTGACTGACATCTTTGACAGGATGAAGGGAACGCGGCGCACGCTCACGAGAAAGGAATTCGCCCACGCAATGGTCAGATTTTCGCCTTGCATGCAACAAGGCCATCGCAAATCTAATTAGTGGAATAGGTGCTCCTCCACGCCGACCCGTCATCCACGGAGGACCGCCTTCACGGATCGGCCGCAGGTCGCCTACACCGCCGCTGCGACATTCGCCTCACCGGCTCGTCCCCATCGCCGTTCCGCCCAGCCCCAGTCCCGGTCCTTCACGCACATCAACATCTATCCGCAGTGTGCGTCACGCTCCTGGCAGACGTGTCGAGCGTGTGCGCACTCCACCGCGCCGGGACCGTGCACCAGCCGTACCATTCGTTCCAGTTGCGCTGTGCGGGTTATCGAGTGGCACGTCACCACCCCCTCACAGAGGCGGCGCTCTACAATGACGATGCACGTCCACCGGTCCTAGCCATCCCCAAGCCACATCACGTTTGTTCAATTTGCTGGGCTGTCAAATCTCATCCAGTGTCGTGAGTTTCCTTATAACTTTTTTAATTTCATTTTATGGTTGTCTCCTGCCGGTCGTACTGATCAGTCTCACAGATATCTCTGCGGTCACAGCCATTGCTATGTGTGCATTCGGCTCTGGCTCGAAAAGCAGTGGACGTGCCCCGACTGTTCGCAAGAGATGTCCATTGCGCCATTTCGTCACTATGGAGAAGAGAGTAGCATCGAATACGACTACCCGTTCTGGAAGGACAATAGTCGCGTGTCGTATTCGTTTCACGGGCTGATTTTCCCGCCCGCCCCCGCCCCAATCATCTTGTTGGATATCGAGGATTCCCCCTAGCACCACTCTCAATTTCTCAGTGTATTGCCCCCTACCCGTGAAACATAAGGACACTTGGTTTTGCTTAATGTTTACTGAGGGTGCAGGAAACAAATAAGAAACAATCTCTTAAGCCGGAGCAATAAGGGAATCGATCATCGGGAATATCTGGGCTCATCATGACAACAGATCAACAAGAGTGCTTTCATCGGAAAAATGGCAACTTGGACATCAGTGCCTGAAAATCCAATACGCGCCAAATGTTCAAAATGTTCAGTCGGGCGAACGTACAAAATGCAAGTATAATTGTTGGAGCGCGAGGACATGTATACTATGTATATCTCGAACAGTTGACGGCATCCCAATGCCGTCACTGGAGCTATACCAATTTTGCATTACCTGAGGGACAGGACAGGCGTGAAAAACATATGAAATCACGCACGCTTCGGACACGGTGGACGAGACGTCGATGAGCCTCACGCGCCTCGTCAGTACATGTCCTCGGTGTCTTCGGGCTCCATTGGCACCCCGCCCACGGTTCACTAAACGTGGTATAGCCAAAACGGTCAAGGTAAAGGTGGAGGAGGTCCGCGTAGTACTTGGTTGTTTGGTGTTTCTGGCGCGCGTCGAGATACTTACAGGTCCCAATGGTATCTGAGGAACCGTAATTTGGGGGGTCAAAGGTGGGACTGTGAGCCGAGCCTGCGCGAGGCATGGGGTGGTATCGAGTGAAGGCGCGTTTGAATAAAAGCGCGTTTGATAGCGCGTTTGATCGCCCTTGACAAATACAGATGTTGATGCGGCAACGCGGAATCCGGCCCGCAGGTGTCACCCGCCCATTCGCCTTCACCCATCACCCGTCGCGCCCAGTCCTCGGCAACCTCGGTCCTCACGCTCGGTCCACTCGCCTCGGTCCTCTCGCCTCGTCCTCTCACCGCGCTGTCCCTGCTCACTGTCCGACATGTCAGCCAATCACAAGCGCAAGCCTAAACGACCTACGCTGGTAGTCGCAGGGACAGCGACGCAGGAATCGTATCGCAGCCACAACGATCGGCGGCAGAGGACGAGATTAGGTGTGGTCCAGGGTACCGCGACCCCATCCACAGCGCAATCAGCTAGCTTTTGGAGCCACGAAGATCTGGCAACAAACACGGCGCGTATGGATCCTGCTGTTCACGTATCAACTCGGCGACACCTCTCTCTCGTGCGAGCCGGATTTGGTAGTGGATGATGGTATTCAGGTCGTGTTGCCTCCGGTGGTGAAGAGGCCCAATGCTGTACGAGATATTTCCCAATTTGTTTGCGAAAAAATTCCTGAACAATTCCTTGTAGGAGCGTCCACTGAAGACGTGGTATCCAAAGAACGATGAGTACCTTCGGGAGCAGCTGCGACGCGAAGGCCGCGGATCGTCGAGGGTGTACGCAGGGGTGCGCTGGTGCGCACGGGAGGAGGGAATGTGATGGGGCGGCGGAATATCGGTGCGTGAACGAGGCATGCACGGGGGAAGCAATGTACTGCCGCCGTTGCATTGTCGCGCTTCACGCGCAGCTGCCGACACATTTTGTCGAGGTGCGAGGTTTTTTTTCTTTTCATTTTTGTTTAATATTTATTGACAATGTGTTACTCAAGAACAGCACTGGACCGGGGCACATTTCGAGCGCGACAGGAACAGTCTCAAGTCGCTGGGCCTCTGCGTACAGTTGCTACATCCACCAGGCGTAGTGTGCAGTTCAAGACGAGCGGGACCGAACGATTTCGTTTTATACGACTTGTCCGGTGTACACGAAGTCGCGGTAGACTTCTGTGGGTGCCGGACGAATGATGGGACACCCGAGGGTGGGGAGCCGGTGGAGCGGCGGATCCAGTTGCTCCGCGCGTGCTGGTGGCCCGCGACAATCGACGCGCCGAAGACGTGCGCGACGTTTTCGGTCCTGAAACTTTTCCAAGTATTGAATTGCTTGGGGAAGCTTTCAGCGTATGACTTCCTGCGTGGTTTGGAGAAGTGCACGATCAATAATGGGTTGGACAAACCGCCGGTGAGTTGACCGAAATACATATGGGGGAAGTGGGACTTATGAAACGCAGGATCGCTGGAAGCCTTTTATGCTGATCATGAGGCAATGGCGGGAGGTCAAGCGAATGAAACGATTCAAGCAGGGGCACGCGGAGGGCGGGGTGCGCGCTACAGAGCAAGGCGAGCTGGCCTTGAAGTGTCGCGCGTGTCCGCAGCCCGGCTGGAATTTGCCGGACGATTGGGAGAAGATCAATCCCTTCTATCGGTGAGTTCCGAGGTCGTCCACAATTTTTTTAAGTGCTAACATTTTACACAAAGATTTATCTACTGGCTTTTCCTCTCCCAAGACGCGAACTTCAGACTCTCGAACCGCAACGTGTCGACCGAAATCGCGGACCCGATCCTTGGTGACGGATTCGGCTATTTCTGTAAGCGGGAGGGAGAAGACGGCTACAAGGCTCATATCCAGAAGCACGCGGACGAGAAGGAGATCTCGAATTGCTCAGGGTTTGCGGCGATGTTCATGGCGAATACAAAACGGGTCAAGGGGCTGCGGACGACGGGCATAGGGGGAGTGACGTGCTCTCGACACAACATGTGGCAGGGAAATGGGATAGGGGATTTGCAAGTGGGCGAGAGGTGCGTAATCTTGGGATTTCGATTAATTGCTGCGAACGAAGGCTAACGATTTCACAGATACTGCAATATGGACTTTTTGCTGCTGTCGGTGTTATTCGGGTTGCAGCTGCTGTGCGTCGTCATTTCCTACGACATCGCTTGCCAGTACCACGTGACGTTCTGGGAACGCATGAAGCGGGCGCCGAAGCGGTTATGGGTGGAGCTGAAGCAGAGTGTGGTCCTGTGGAAGGTGCCGAACTTCCACTTGCCCGCGCACAAGCCGAACTGCCATGGCCCGTTTTCCTTCCATTTCATGTGGGGCGCGGGGATGACGCACGGGGAAGGTGTCGAGCAAAACTGGGTGTTTTCCAACGGCGCTGCAGCTTCGACAAGATTGATGGGGCCCGGCGCACGACAGGCGACACTGGAAGATGTATTCGGATTCCACAACTACGACCGTGTCTTGGCGATGCGTGAGTGTTCTTTGCGATGATTTTATGTATACTTATTCATTCGAATTCGTTTGATTAGATCGAGTCCTCCCTAAACGTCTTGCGGCCAGCATTAAGGAGGGGATGAAGCACAAAGTCGCGTTCGAGGCGTTCACGAAGGGTTTGGAAGAGGCGCGGCTCGAGGACGTGGCGGAGTGGAAGGCGCATGTGCTTCGGTGGGAGGCTACACCGCATCCCAAGACATCCGAGTCGCCATTCGAGCTGATAGATGAAGGTACGTGCGCACGTTTGTGATACGGTCGTTTGGAGGTTAAAGACACGTATTTTCAGTGTCGACGCTGCGGGACATCCAACTGAGGATAGCGGCGGAGGAGTTTGTGTGCACAAAAGATGGCGTGGAGATCGAGCGCGACCATACGCCAGGGAGTTTCATTACGATGGGTCTGGAGCTAGAGCAGGTCCAGTACGTGCTTTTTCCCTTCCGTGTTTGGGCCTCGACTGACTGAGTAACGTAGGCGGAAGCTGGAGATTGATGTGCGGGCGCTGAAGGACCCGTCGCCGACGCAGAAGCTGGCGTTCACAAAACGCCGCACCTCGCTCCTCAAGCGGATCCACAAGTTCCGTCAGATCCAGGGAGTGTACATGCCGGCTCTGCGCCCGCTGCTGTCCGACAACCAGAAGCAAGTTTACGACGGGAACGGCGAGCAGCAGCCCGAGGCTACACGGCTTTTCATGCCATCAGAGCTGGCGAGCAACGATCTGCGGGCGACGGCGTGCGCGACAGGGCTGGCGGCGATTGAGGCCCGGATGAGGGAAGGGGAGGCGGATGAGGCGCTGGAGGCGGTCCGCCACGGGCTCCGTACCAGGACGATGACCAACCGCTACAAGTTGCGGAATTGGACCGGACAGGGGATGATGACGAAAGGTCAAGGCATCCTGCGCCATATTAACATCAAGATCCACACCGCCAAGCTGCGTTATCGATACGCTCGGGCGGCTTTGCTTGCGCTGCGGGGACACGGCCCGTGGGAGGAGCGTCTGCAGATCCTCGATGATGACGACGTGCGGGCGCTTAACGAGCGCGCGCTGACGGAGGAGGAGAAGAAGCAGAATGAGCACTGGGTGGAGCTCGGGGGGGCCATCATTGAAGGCGGAGTTGCACGCGCGGCGGGGCTGGCGGGAGGGGAAGGGTCTCATACATTGTCGTGGATCTGGTATTCGGCCAAGGCGGGGGCGGCCGCAGACGCTGACGATGCAAAACTGCATGACGGTACGTTTATTAATTCATGATATCTACGACATGGGCTGATACGCCTGCTAGCCCTGCGGCTCGAATGGTGCAAAGTGTATGCGCGAGCGAAACACTATTCGGAAGATGTGCGGCTCCTGCGCGAGGAGATGCGCCGCACTGTCGCGTTTGGTTATACATCGGCTGCACTGTGGGACGAGCTAGCGGAGGGGGAGCTGCCTGACTCAGAACCTGAGCTCACGGAGGGCCGACGCGCATACGCCGCTGAACACGCAGATACCGAGCGTAAAATGTGTAGGATGCTGGATGAGAAGTGGGCGGGGATTCTGGCGAAGGCGGATCAATACCTGGAAGGAACGGTTGGGTTCGACGCGGAGTGTGTGGTCACAATTGAGCTGGATGAGGGGGACGAGCTGGACCCGGAGGAGGAGGAGGCGCGGCTGGAGGGGGAGGAGGACGAGGAATAGGGGCGATGGACCGTTTTGGATTGCTCTTGATGTAAAGTAAATACGCGTAATCGTTTCAGCTGCGACGGCAGCAGCGCCAGCACTGATGCACTGATGGGAACTATCCAAGTGCGGCCGCGGGCAATAAATTGTGTAGCGGGAGAATTAAATGGATAATAAATAGTGGGCACTGTGCCGTATATGGCAGACAGGTACATTGCAATAAGGTACATGTTGGCCGGCCGGCCCAGGCGTGCCTTTATTCCAATGTACCCCCCTGTCAGGGCTGGGTACATTGAATTCAGGTAACATCCACTGGTGCACCTGATGGCAAGAGAATTGTGTCTGGCTCCTGGGACAACACTGCGTGCATTTGGGATGCAGAGACTGGAGCTGCACTCAGGGAGCCACTGGAGGGGCACATTGATCTGGTCACCTCAGTTGCCTTCTCACCTGATGGGAAGAGAATTGTGTCTGGCTCCTTGGACAGCACTGTGCACATTTGGGATGCAGAGACTAGAGCTGCACTCAGGGAGCCACTGGAGGGGCACACCAATTGGGTCAACTCAGTTGCATTCTCACCTGATGGCAAGAGAATTGTGTCTGGCTCCGATGACAAGACTGTGTGCATTTGGAATGCAGAGACTGGAGCTGCACTCAGGGAGCCACTGGGGGGGCACACCAATTGGGTCAACTCAGTTGCCTTCTCACCTGATGGCAAGAGAATTGTGTCTGGCTCCGATGACAAGACTGTGTGCATTTGGGATGCAGAGACTGGAGCTGCACTCAGGGAGCCACTGGAGGGGCACACCAATTGGGTCACTTCAGTTGCCTTCTCACCTGATGGCACGAGAATTGTGTCTGGCTCCAATGACAACACTGTGTGCATTTGGGATGCAGATACTGAAGCTGCACTCAGGGAGCCACTGGAGGGGCACACCAGACCAGTCACCTCAGTTTCCTTCTCACCTGATGGCAAGAGAATTGTGTCTGGCTCCAATGACAACACTGTGCGCATTTGGGATGCAGAGACTGGAGCTGCACTCAGGGAGCTAATGGAGGGGTGCACCAATTCGATTACCTCAGTCACATTCTCACATCCTGGGAGGTCTTTTCTCTCTGATTGCAATAATCACGCCATATGTCCATTGAATGTTGATGGTGTTACCAATGGCCTACCTCTGCAATTTTCCTGCTCTATGAAGGGATGGGGTTTAGTCAATGTAGGTTCCTCTTCTATGCACACCTTTATTATGTACTCATTCTCTATCCCAGTCCCTTCACCTCAAGTCCCCTTCTGTACCTCTGCACTGGCAAATACAAAATGGTTGGGTCTCTTGTCTCCCCTCAGAACTCCTTTTTTGGCTCCCAATACCCTTTAAGGTTGGACTGTGGTCTCCACACAACACACTTGCTATAGGTCAAGAACAGCACTTGCTCTCATATGACAAGTTTGTATGTGGTGCAGACTGGGCAAAGTGTTATTCCCAAGCTGAAAGCCCTTACTAAAGAATAAACATTTTGAGCTGTATCTTAGTTGGTCCTTTTCCTCTCATGCTCAACTCTTCTCTTACACCATGGAACCAGATTGTACAACCACTCAGGTGATTACCTTCGTCCCCCTTCCTTTTACTCCTCAATACCCATTTCTGCCTCATCTACCTCCTTGCATCAACCCTTACTCCCTAAATGCCCTCCTCTTGGTGCTATTCCTTGCTGTTCACCAGCTATGTTCTCAATACAGTCGCCTCTGTCTTAACCCATACCCCTCAGTGGAGCCTCAAAGGTATGGGTTATTGCAGAGTATGGGTTCCAGCAGAGGTCACATTAAATATATCTAAAAATAAAATAAAGATATTGATGACCTTGAAATAAAACTAAGCATGAAGGTGCCCTAAAATGTGAAAATCCCATGATTCTACATCTATTAGCCAAAAACCAATCTAAATAGTCACCACAGGGAGAAACTGCACATCAATGTCATATATGAGCCAAAGTCAGCCCAAATTATGCATGCTAGGCATTTGGGAGCAAAGTTGGAATCTTAAAAGGTGCACTATTGCACATATCACTCAAATTTATGACTCAACTGGGTCAAAAACAGAGGGAAAATCGGGTAAATTATGGGTTTTGACACCTGGAAAAGGTATGGGTTATGGAGTAACAGAGAGTTATGGGATTTTGAGTGGGAACCTGCCAGCAACGGCCTCTGGGTCAGCTAAACAGCGAGTAACCTGACGAGAACCCCAACCAGGATAAACCCGATAGACGCTAGTAGCTGATATGTTCCCCGAACAGCAAGACCAACCATACGGCGTCCTCCCTCGGAGGCCGTATATTGTAGGTCAGGATGCGAGGCGGAACCCGGAACAATGGTGGAACCCAGAACAAGTCGAAGAGGGTGTGATATCCACTCAGGTATACAACCCGTAGTACAATATGGAGGAAACGGGGCAGGGTAAAGACAATGCCTATGTCAAGCCAAAGTAGAAGCCTGAGATTAGACGAGGTAGAATCTACTGTACATGGAGATTCTACCGTGCTTATATAGGCTTCTAATAAATTAAAGTGATTGCGGTCAATCACGATCAGTTCCTGTACCGCAGCATTAAGGAGCATTAATGCTGATACTCCCGTACTCCTCTGTGTTGGTTTCCGTGGCATCGGAGGACCTAGGAGACCCGATGTTCGGGTTTCCTAGTCCTGAATGTCATCTTATCCAGTGGTTCAAACCCCGATCGGTTTGCAACCAGTCATGTACTTCGTGTACGCTTCTGTGTCAGCCATTGGTGCATCTGGGGACTAGGATCCATCTGTATGGGTTCCTAGTCCCTAACGTCTTCTGTATCCTGTGGCGCAGACTCCCCGAGTCTGCAGCTTTAGAATCTGAGGCCGGGTCTCAACCGTGAGAAGGTCACATGGTGGCATCATAAGAGTCCTGTGCCGCTAAGACACGTCTGTATCCATACAGACACGGCACGCGAAAAAGTAGAACACGGGTGATTCATGACAACTATGGCTGAACTACTCACTCTCTGTATTCATCAACTTTCGAAGCACCCTCGTGATATCAAGTGGGCAATCTAAACCTTGCGAAAAGCCCGCTTCTGATCAAAGGAGAAATTTGAAAAACGGTTCGTTAATAAGCTGCACAAGAGTGAGTATGGTAAAGGCGAGCTGGTGTTAGTGCGAAATGTGGGAATTGAAGTGGAAGTCAGTGCATGGAAGAAGACAGGTGATCGCTATTTTGGGCCTTATGAGGTGGAGAGAAAGAATCAAGGAGGAGCTTACATCTTGCGAGAATCGGACAGGATATTGTTTCGCCACAATCCCACTGCCGCATTTTGTCTGCTACCGTATATAACCCGCGATCATTGGTTCATGAGGGAAAATGACCTGGGAATCAAAGTGACCGAGTCAGATTCGGAAGATGATGAAGTCATTTTAAGCTCATTTGAAGATGATTGGCATTAGTACTTCTTCCTGTCCTTCCAAAAGAGGAATATTGTTGCAATCCTGCAGGGATGGCCTAGATAGGAAAAGACAATACTGGCAACTTGCTGTGGCAGACATTAAACTGAAGCTTAAAAATTCGGAGCATGCTAGGCTGGAACATATAAAAGCCTGTGGTCCAGAAATTCGCAGGGAGTGCTTGTCTTTGCTACTACTGCCTTGCCATTCTCTGTTCCAAGATGTGATGCGGGTCTTTTAGGCCTCGCCAGGCTGGAGATAAGCGCACACGGACGTCGAGTCCGGTGCAGCTAAGTCGACAGGAGGCGCCGACTCAGGCCCTCCCTACTGTTGTAACGCTTCAGCTAACGGCCTTGTCACCCGAGGCCGGAGCTCCATTGATATTGTATCTCGAGGTGCGGCGAGAGCAGTTCTACAGGTGCTCAGCTATCCAGTGGGTCCGGGGGTGTTGAGCACCTAGTCTTCTATCGTCCACATCGAGGAAGCAAGTAAAAGAGTAATCGATTATGTAATACGTGATCTCGGAACAATAGGCCGGTAGTCTACTACGAGGGTATAAGTTCAATATTACAGTATCAAGAAATAGTAGCGTTGGCCGCGTCCATGGTGTAAGTATGTACCGTCACCCAAGACAGCTTTTCGCCAACTACCCTCATGCAGCCACACTTATGAACAATCCCACTACGACTCGGAAATGGGGATTCAACCCCACAGCGACAAAGACTTTCATCCAGGTGACTTGGGAACTAGTCGCATTGTGAGTTGCTTATGTTATGCATTATGCCTTCACTATGACCGTCATGACAATTTGTGCGCACGCAGGGCGATGTCTCTATCGGTCACCAGCATGTTCATCAGGATGCTGCTGATGCACTGTGATAAGGACCGCAGTGTCG
Organism: Mycena olivaceomarginata; assembly: GCA_029378375.1. Classification (NCBI taxonomy): domain Eukaryota; kingdom Fungi; phylum Basidiomycota; class Agaricomycetes; order Agaricales; family Mycenaceae; genus Mycena; species Mycena olivaceomarginata. Next base: position 23,989 of record JARKIC010002320.1, on the reverse strand, counting down.
GTATCGAAAGATATATGATTCAAATTCGACTATGTTTGTCCTCTAGAGGGGAAGGTACAGTTGAATGATAGAGCGGAAGGTCGGTGCGTGAATCGGCCTTGTATGAGCAGTGGGTGTGTGTGGTGTGTGTGTGTGTGTGTGTGTGTGAGAACGGTTATGTGTGGAGACCGTTTGTCTCCTAGGTGTGGACGTGTGTGGCGGACCTGCTGTCAGCGAAAGCGGTAGAGAAGATGTAAACCTCTAGACCTGATTCCCCGTACGAGTGTACTGGAACCCTAAATGTGTTGCCCTGTCTGCTTTCCTTCGTGCACTCTTCCCCTTAGAACCAGCGCTGGAGATGCGATGTGTGTCGCACAGACGATGACACCGACGTTGTTCAGTCGACGGCGAGACAGTTGGTCTCGTTGGCTATGGACAGCGATTTGTATGTGATGGCTTCTCTCTGGGCCTGTTTTCTATAGAGCAAAGCTCGTGAGAACGGTGATCCTAATCGAGGAAGCCTGGGACTGTAACACTGGGTCCGGTGAGGGGGGACCCAGCTGATGGAGGTGTGAGAGGTGAGACACCGAGGAACGAGCAAATGTAAGAGGTGTGGCCTGTCTCCGGCAGTGGGTGAGGAGGAGGGTGCACGAGAGGTACGAGGTCGGGGAAGGCTGGGAGTACCCCTTTAGATTGAGCTGAGAATGGTACAGAAAGTGGGGAAAACACCCCGAAAGCTACTTCTGCAGGCCGGAAGGTACTGGCTACTTCTAAATGTGCTCCCTTTTATACCTCCTCGACGACTTCCCACGTTTCTAGAGGTGCCATGCGGGTCGCAGGTGCTTCCAGGGGCAGGGGATGTCATGAGGTGTTTTGGGGTGCATATATGGCAGGAGAACGGGCGCCTCTGCTGAGGAGACCGATTATCTGTGGGTGCGCATGAGGCCCAGCGAGGCCGAGCGACCTTGGAGTACGTTTGGAGCTTCAGGCACAGTCTGGTGGTCGCGTTCGTGGGTGCTGGAACACTCAGGAAGGTGGAGAGACGAACGGTCTCCCTCGGCTAGTTGATGTGCCGTGTGAAGTGGGGGACGGGCTGTGTCAGGATATTGTCCGCCTCGTCCGATGGGTCGGCGTCAGGCACGCGGTAGGTCTATGACCTTTTTTATCATTGAAAAATATGCAGGTGAGAAACAGGGTTTGAGGACAGTATTGTAGAGAACAAGGTGTAAGGTTTTTGTGCTATTCCAGGTTGAGATTGAGGACGAGGGGTAGGTTGAGTACAAGTTTTCATAGGATGAGGAAATAACTTTAAGGTTGAGTATGAGACACGAGGTTGTGGGGTGTAAGTTGAGTACAAGTTTTCATAGGACAAACAAATAACTCTAAGGTTGAGTACGAGACACGAGGTTGTATGTGGTGGTTTAGAACGAAGGTTGAGGTTGAGGACAAGACTTGAGAGCTGAGGAAAACAGTCAAGTTTTGATCATCATTCTACCAATCAGTTGATCAATTGCTAACCTTAGCTGTGACACTGTGACACAACAATTAAATTAGAAAATTGATAAGTAATTTGAGGTCTATTTTCTGGCTTTCTTCACAGTTCTGGTGAGTAATTGCTGCATATACTAGCTGGATAACAACTGGTATTGGTTTCCAATGCTCTTCCAATGTTTTTAATCCATATAACTGGGTGGCCACTAGTATTTTTTATCACACAAAAAACAAAATTTGGGCCCTGATTATTTATATTAAGAAAGTGAGCAATTTATGTCAAGGTCAATGCATACCCCATGATTTGAGGTGATCATATGTTATATTGTTGTTTACCCTATTTAGCATGCCCCAGGATCATGGAGACTCTGCTTAAGGCTCCTAGTTGATATTCCAGGATGCATAAAGAGCTCTCAGCCAGGAACCAGGGTAATCAGCATAAACTCGAAATATGTCAACTGACACTTTTGGTTATTTTGTGAATTGGGCACCAAGGGGACCACTGAGTGTGAAATTTTGAAGTGTTTTAATCAGGTTTTGGCTGAATGCTGTTTCTGAGGATATGGGTTTGAGAACAACTTTGGTTCTATATCGTGTTTATGGTTCAAAACACTATCTGGCCAGAACTTCACCACAACACTTCAAATAACGCTCAATCTGAGCCATCTACACTGTCTCTTCCTATTCCCTGTGTATATTTTACACTGACTGTCAGGGGAAACCCCCCCCTCCGGCCACTTCCATGTCTGCTGCTCCAGCCCTTTTTCTGTTCGCCCCATCCATGGAACCATCCAGGACATCTGTCCGCTCCTGCTGGCACATGCTATGTGATCAGGCCTGGGATCATTGTAGATACCTATGATGCTACTGGGTAGCTACTAAACTATATACAAGGTTTCGCCTAGCGTGGGAATCCTCATCCTTTCTTCTCCTTGGATTCCCCTGCTAGGTGCATAGTATTTCCACTCCTGTATTCTAGTACCTATATTTACTTTAGATTCCCCCGCTAGTTTCCATGCCCTGCACCAAGCTTAAGGTTGCCCTTACACTGACATGCCTTTCATAACTTGAGCAGCCTGGTTTATTGTGTATTTACAATGAAGCATCATGACTGTATGGGCAACCTTAGGTGGTAGTTTAAGTACAAGAGAGTATGGGAGGTGCTGTGGAGTGATGTGGGTTCATATATCAAACCAGTGGAGTAATGACATCACACTTTTGGGGAAGCTTGGCCAAATCTTGGAGCAAATCCACGGCCTTTTTCAACACAATTTTTCATGATGAATGGTAAGGAGACCGACCAGGCTCCAAGATAGAAAACTGCAGAATATAGATCATGAAATGTACATTGAAATTCAGGATGGCTGTTGTGATGAAACATCATGAAACTTGAAGTTCAACATAAAAGTGTTTAAATTTATGATGAATATTTCTCATAGTGCCAGGGGAAAAAATTAATACAGTCAGGAATTATTTATATTGCTGCACCATCCCAAACGGTTTCAATCAGTTCCGTGACCATTGGGTTACTGATTGACTCCTCTACACTCATATACCCCTTCATAAGCTTTGCACCAAGCCACCCAGAGCCATCCAGTGGCTATTTTGGCATGCAGTGTCTGGTGGCTACACCAGCCACAATGTCATCCAGTAACTCCACTGGTGGCTAAAAATATGATGGTTGTGTTATTTTAGCCACCATGACCACATGCCTGATGAGCCAGCTCAGAGCCACCTGGTGGCTTCTGGTGGCTCAGCACAAAGCCTCTATTCACCTCGCATTTATCTTGTCTGTTTTCCCTGGACATCCGACACTGTACCTTAGTTACAACCCCTAGGGACTTTAGTATATAAGCTGTAGCTACTTTTTAGTACTTACTGTTCTAGTCTAAACTCCAGACTCATTTGTTGGAACTCTTCATGCTTCAGTCACCCTTGTCATCTCAGAACCTGGAATCTGCTCTGTGCTGACATATGGCTAGGAATACAATTTATCAAATTCGCTTTTTTCACCATATTATTGTACTATAATAGGCTCTGAGTTGGCCTGATCAAATTCAAAGAGCTTAGAATAACATCCCTATATGCGTGAAGCACTGCAGGTGACCCGCATCATAGTGCCCCGCCGCCAGCGGTACAGATGCACCTGCACGGTCATCTGCATATCCTGCTCCACCTCCTCCTCTGTCTTCGTCTTCCCCTCCCCACTGTTGAGGTTCCTCTCCATCCTCCGCAAGAACCTGTTTTCGTCGCGGATCCAGGTGACCACCCGGTGGATTTCTATATTGAGACACTTGATCTCCTTGCGTGTGTGCAGGATTTTGAAGTAACAGTCCATCGCCAGCCGATACACCGGGCGCATCCATAGCTTTGACTGCACATCCGGGCACGTATCCTGCAGGATGTCGAAATCCGCCAGGAACACATATTCCACCACCTGCTCCCAAGTCAGCCTGGGCATGGGGCCTTGAGTACGATGGCGGCATCGTTGTAGCGGTCTTCTTCACAGCCTTTGAGCGCACTTGCAGGGCCTTCGCAATATGCTTGCGCATTTTGTATCCTATGCATCTCTTGTCAGTCACCAATCCAAACTCTCGTACCACTTACCCGTTTGGGACTGATTCATTTTTGTCAGCTCGAAAATGTGTTCCACAATCAACAGCTCCAGCGAGTCCAGCACGAGTGCATACTTCCGCTTCTTGATCCCATCCACCATCGCGGCCCACTTGGGCGACTCTGTCGTCCAACACTCCACAATGTCCAACGTCTCTTCCAACTCCTCCACACACTCCTCCTCCTTCTCCATCTTCTCTTGAGCCCGTCGCCGCGCCCAATCCTCTTTTGACACCCCCAGTGTGAACGTCCCATCACCGTCCCTGGCCCGTTGTGCTTCCACGGCCGCAACCTTATATCTGGCTCTATACACGTCAAGTGTGGTCAGTCACGCCGTTCGACCAAAGTCCAGTTAGGTACGTACTGGCTGGCACTCAAATTCACCAATTTTTGCATGTACTCCATCTCCAGTGTCTCCTCGTTAGTCTTCCCAGCGTTCTTCAGGCCCTGGAGGTACATGTTCTCCTCTACCAGCCATTCATGGAACCAATCCACGGAGTCAATCTTCTCCTGCTGCATCCACGCCTGCAGAGTCCCCTCTGTCTTCAGAATACCGAGGGCCTGTCAATAGTTATCGCACAAGAATTTACCTGCCAAAAGTACCTCAGTTCCTGGTTCCCTTTCAAGCCACCAGCACTTACTCAGGTTGGTGTACGTCTCGCAGCTGTCAAAGTGCTTTGCGTACGTTGTGATTTCCTGTTGGCATTGAAACCTGCTCGCATACCGACAGGACTTTGCAAGACCGTTGGAGCACAAGAAAAACCGCTCACACCCCTTGAGGTCCTCCAGCCCCATTCCCTCTACATACGTGGCCAGAAACTGAAGCTGGCACAGCCGGTTATGGGCGTGGCCGTGGAATGATCCCACCAGGCACTTGAGTCTCTTCTCGCGCGCCCTGTCGCCAAGCTCACTGTTTGCCACCCTGGTCCCAAAATGACACCCGACGTCGTAGCCAACACCCAGTTTCATCCCAAAGGCGTCGAGGAGCTCCTCCACTACGGCCAGCGGGTACTTCGCCCTGTCAACCGTCATCAGCTATCGGCCATGCAGAATCAGGTGAGGGGCACACGGTTCTCCACTCCTGATCATGTCTGCGATGACCAGGACGAATCCGTGTCAACATAGGGCCAAGAAAATGCCGGTCTCGTCAAAAATTCCTCACATTTTTGAGGTGACATCATTAATCATATTCTTCCAGCGATCTGCGCAGGGATTGTCCTCGCCCTGCAATTTTCAGTACACTGCGAGAGGTAAGGACGGCTGCAGAAGGACTCACTGGCTCCTCTGACTGCATCAACAGCCTATCTGCGACCCTATCTCTCACCCACATCTCTACCCGCTGCCGCGAGGTGTAGTACCCATCCCCTGCATCCCTGTTATCCATGCGCTCACGAGACTTCCCCACCACCGGCTCCCCCGCCTCGTCTGTCTGGGGCACCTTCTCGCGTTGCAGCACCCGCTTGAGAGAGTTGTTGCCATCCATTGTCACCAACATTTCGAATATCAGGGCATCCTCGCCCTTCAGCTTGTACGTGCACGCCGGGCATGCATGCTTCAAATGCCACAACGAGTCGCGACCGAGAGCCTGCATTACCCGCTCATCCGTTTGGCGCCTCAAGTCGAGGTACAAATCATATGCGACGGAGAATTGTTGACAGAGGTAAGGGCAGAATGCCACCTGCGTGTACTTGAGCGAAACCCGTAAATAGAAATGAGAAACGTACCCCGTGTAGATCACAGAGGGACTTCACAAACGATTGGATCACGAGTTGGGGACTGCACACATGGAGGACGCGGTACACTTCGAGTACACGGACTTTGATTGCCACCGTTGGCCTCCAGGTGGCACATGGCACCAGTTGAGCTAAAAGCAAGGCCGGCGCTATACCCTTGGCCCAAGAATCCAGTGTCACGTCGACACTGCTCGTATCTGTGGCCACAATCAGCCAAAACTAAGCCGCACACCGAATCACCTACCAAACATGTCCACCACCTGTATCTCATACACTTCCTCCACCTGGGCCCTCTCCAAGTGGGGCCGTGCGGGCATCTCTTGTTCTGCGCACATGTGTATATACGCCGACACCATGTCAGGCATCTGGCTCGCGAACACCCGTTTCCTTATTTCCGTACAGTCCCGGTGTGTCCGCCAATCCTTCCTCTTGCTATGCGCATGTCAGCCCAAGCCAGTGACGCAAGGAGAAAAGGCAGCATACCTGCCCTGCCTATCATCCTCCACAATTAAATCCTCCTCAATATCCTGTTCCAGCAACCCATGCTCTCCCCCCGCATGACTTAAATCAGCTTGCTCGGCCCCTGTTAGGAAGTCGTCAATGTTAACCATGGTAGGGAAATTTGGCGCGTCCCCTGCGTGGAAGTCGTCGTCGTCCGCCAAGGATTGGAGGTGGCTGAGTTCCTCGCAATTTTCGTCATCCATTACTGTTGTCGTTATTTTCCCATTTCTTTGCATACTAATTTTTTTAGGACCTACTGTTCAAGTGTGAGCGCAGTCTCTCCTTGCCCCTTCGCTGATATTTGTCCACGCCGCTCCGCGACAGCGTAACATTCTTGATAGGAGCTCAGCCAGGGATGTGGGTAGACTTGTGTTCACTTCCGAGCATGCATAAGCCTCCAGAGCTTCCGCTTCCCTTGCGCATTCCGCTCCTGTTGCGATACATGGTGTGATGCTCACCGTAAACAGTGAAGATTGACAGTCCATGTAGTCGCTAGTGGACATCAAGATCACTTGGGTATTTGATGGTCACATTGTGACAGTCGCGTCGACGTGCCGCTCACGTGTGCGTCAACAAACAGCAACTTTCCCTCCCATCTGTGTCACGCACGCGCACCTCTATCATGTCTGGTGAGTTTCTCCTCCACACACACACCCATGCCTGCAGAGATCTGCCCCTGGAACTCGAATGGTTCCCCCTTTTTTTCTCTCTCCCGCCTTTTTGGGCCCTCCACTGACATGTGATTCACCCACAGGCCTTGCTCGCCAGACGCTTCGATCTGATTATGCTATTTAACTGCTTGAGGCGGCTCAAGTCTGCTTAAGCTATGCAACTGCTTAAGGCGGCTTAAGCTCTAATGTCCTCTCTTACCTTTTGGCAGGAACCTTTTGAGCTGCCGCCCGTTCCAAATGGCTCAAGGTATCCACGGATATCCTGATGATAATATATCTGTATCCTAGCTATATCTATATTTTATATACTATTTTTTGAAATAGCTTAAGCGGCTTCAGCCAGCTTCAGCATCACAGACCGTTATAATGCAAATTGCTTAAGCAATCCTGAACAGGTGACAGGTACATTGGCAGACTGAAGCTAGGAAGCAGGATGGAACTTCAACGGAGCTTCCCCCCAATACCTCGATTATCAACCACTCTCCATCTCGGCCGTCTAATCATCTTCCTGTGATAGGTACAACACCAGATGATTGGGACAGGACTGATGAAGAGGAGGAGATGGGCCAAGTTAGGGAGCTTCGTGTTTGCCGGGACATCAAAAACTGGTTTGTCGGACTCTTGGTACGGTACTTGCAATAATATACCTTGTCTTTGGGCCTATGAGAGCACGACCAGAGACGTAGATTACTTTTATAGTTGTTTGTTGTACTATTATAGGCTGCATAATCTCACATTTGTCTCGCGCTTTGTATCGTGCATGCCGCTTCATGGCGCCTGAGATGGGATTTTTTTACAAGCTCGAGGAACCACCGGATATTCCTTCCAGCTCCGACGAGTAGAAAAGCACTAGACCCTAATACCAAGTCCGACGGCATGATCCTAGAGAGAAGTTCTTCAGTGTGAATCTGATCAAGTTTGTGACTGTGTGCATACGATACCCATTCTGAGCGGCAGCGCGAACTCTGGCGGGAGGAGTAGTAAGTTGAGGCCCAGGAACGCGATATGCTTTTGACGAATAGACAGAGCGGGGAGAGCACGGACGGTGAGAAGTTGAACCCGATGCGGGGTGAATTCGGCAAGACATTTGCGGCGGAAAGTGAAAACCCGGCGACACACTGATAAGGACGAGAAACCGCCCTGCGATGGAGAAGAAGTAGGATGAGGAGCAGCATGGATCTAGATGTATATAAGTTGACCTTTGAATTTCGTAGGCAATAGGGGATTTTTCCAAGTGGGAGTTACTGGATATTTTAGAATGCGCAAAACGGGGCGAACTCTTGAATGGAACAACGGTGACCGATCCACTGGAGCCTATACTTACACAAGAACAAGACTGTTGAGATTTAGGCGCAGACAGCAGAGAGACGAAATTCTGGGACTGGGATATGTTGAGTTCGGAAAGTCCTCAGCGCGCCCGTGGTGGTAAGACACAAGCCAAGAACCCCTGTTTCAATACATAAACAGTGTTTAAATACTCGGATGGTCCGGCGGCGCACCTACCCTACCTTGCCTTAGCGACCAATCAGCCGCCATGATCTGATGTTGATCCGGGGACTCTCGTGTCTCAAATCAAACCATCCTCACCATCCGCCCGTAAAACCCGCCCGTAAACATTCTAAACCTGACTTGTAAAAACTTGTCGACAATGTTCGGCCATTGCCGGCTAGCCTAAATGGGCACTGCGGCTCGCATCCCAATGTGGAACCATCACGGCCTTCATGTCACGATGCCGACACATCAAGGTTACCGCCATCTTGTGCGCGCTGTTGCGCGCCCATCATCCCGCCATCCCGCTTGATGCTGACACGTCAAGGCTACCACCGCCATCCCACCTGATGCTTACATCAAAGATACCGCCATCCCGCTTGATCCTGACACGTCATGGCACGTCAAGGCTACTATCCCGCCTGCCCGCTTGATGCCGACATCATGGTTATTACTCATGCCCGCCATCCCGCTTGGTACCCACACGTCCAACCACCTCCCGTAATGTGCCCGCCACTCGCATCCCAATCTGGAACCATCACAACCTTTACGACACGATTCCGACACATCAATGTTACCGCCGTCTCATGCGCTCTTTTGCGTGCCCGCCATCGCTTGAGGCCGACACATTAAGGCCAGCTCACATGCATCAATAGTGAATGATTGGTGCCACATGTCAAAGTTACCGCCATCTCGCGCCTGCCGTTGTGCGCCCGCCTTCCCGCTTGATTTGAGCACCCCGCTTGATGCCCACAACAGCTCATTTGTATGGGAAAGAAATCACAAATAGCATTCATACGATGAAATGATAGAAAATAAAATGCTACGTGGCCAGATTGGTGAGGAATGGGTTAAATATCTAGGGATCGGGGTCGCGCGTGGTGGCAGCAGCCCCATTTCCATCACCGGTTTGCTCTGTAGTAGCGTCCTCGGCGTCCTCGGCATCAGAGACAACGATACGACTGCTGCAGGCACGGCGCCGCATGCGTTCCTGCACAGCACGCGTCACTTCGTCATCCCGTGGCCCCTTCCCCCGATTTTCCTTGTTGGCACGCGTATCACGGCTCCGTGCTGCCGATGCCCCTCCCTTACGTGCGCGTGGAGGCGGCTTCGGCTTGGCAGTGGCCATGGCCGTTTTGCGGCGCTTGTTGGGTGGTGGAGCAGATGCGACAGCGGATGAGTCGGCAGGCTCTTCGATGATGGGGCCACCATGCGCTGGCTCGTTGGATGGCTCCTGGGTGTCGTGGTCTTCATCCTCAACCGGGTCTTCGCCAACAGCCTTGCGCTTCTTATTGATGTCGGAGCGGGTCGCGCGCGACCTACGAACAACTTTGCCGGATTCCACGCCTGTATCCCACGCATCATGCCGTGCTTTGCGCTCTGTGGGGGTGAGTTTGACCCACTTGCACTTCTCGTCGCGAAGGGCATCACGGAGGGTGGTGAGGACGACGAGGGAGGAGCTGAGGTCGCTGGGGTTGACGAAGCGTTCGCACGTCCAGCCTACGAGAGAGACACCGTACTTCAGCACAATACATTCTTCATAATACATGTAGTCCATGCGGATGTCGTCTTTCCCAGTGATGGCCACTATAAACTCTCAGTGGGCATCCGCAAAATGGCATAGGGAACATACCTAGGCCCGACAGAACTCTATCCCGTATGTCAGTTTTGAGGAACGCAATCTTTTGGGAGTTTGTCCGAAGAAGATCTGTCAACGAATTAATCAGTTGGAAGCAGAGTTAATCTAGTACGCACTCATGGAATCACAACCCGCTAGGGCAAATGCTTCAAGCCTCGTTCCTACATCCGACGTGTCCCACTTGCGGCGTACAGCCAGGGGCATGTATTGACGGAGCGCATCACTCGTGAAATACCATTGCGGACCCATGTAGAAGTTGGGGGTGCTGCGCACAATGCAGAAAAGACCTTCAATTCCGACGCGATAACTCAGTCCATGGAGCTGCAAGAAGGGTCTTATCAATACGATCGAGGGGACGGCATGATTACTTACAAGCATCTGTATGTTTCGTACAGTGTTTGAGACGTCTTGCACGCATGCCTTCGCTGTGTCGCGTCGAATTTTGGGGATGTTGTCCTTTACTGCATTGTATCTGGATTTGTATTAGGCAAATATGAGATCCATGTCCATATGAGTGCACTCACCTGGTAACAAGGTCCGCCTTCTCCTCTGCTGTCAAGGCTTCGTATTCCTCCTTGTACTCGTCCTGAAGGCCTTGTGCCTTCAGTCCGGTTTGACCCTCTGCAATCAACTCAGCCCGAGCTCAAAAAAAATGTTAATAAAGATTTTTACCTTCACGGCGCTGGGCTGCCTTCTCCGCCGTGAACGCATTCCACGGATTCGTTTTATCTTGGTGGTTAACCATGCGGGCGCCACCCTGAAAGAAAATGTCGAGGAAATACCGGGGCTTCTGTCGTACTTAGTCCCGAGCTCGACAGCCTTGGCATTGGTGTAGGAAAACCATTCGGCTACAAAGAGCAACTAAAAATCTGTCACCGAACCAGAAGAGAGCGTGTCTTACCAACGTCTGTATCAATCCTGTTCTGGAGCTCCGCCCTTTCATCGCGTTTCTCTTTCTTTTGTTCGGCCGTAAGTGGTGCGCATGGCGGAGCAGGCTGGCGAGCACGCGGCGCGCTGACGGCTTGGAGAGTTTTTGTAGTGGTCGGCATTGGAATTTGTGGCAAGTTGTGGCAAGAGAGAAAGAATTGCGCACCTTTCGGTTTTTCCTAAGACCATAGGGTCGCTTGGATGTCTTGCTGTTCGGGTTTAGTTTTTGTTTCAGATTCATTTCAACCGCTTACTTTTTTTCAACTTCAATAATTTGGAGTTCTTGGCCTTCACAGGATTTTTTGGCTGCAGACCGTCGCTTCAACGTCTTGCCATTCGGGCTTGAGTTTCGGTTTCAGATTCATTCCACCGCTTACCTTTCTCAGCTGCGATGATTCGGAGTGCTTGCCCTTCGGGGTTTTTAGCCGAAGAGAGCAATATAACATGCGAACAGGGCCGCCTTGTCGGAAGTATCAGATTCATAGTCATCAGAGATCGTAAAAGTAAAGGGATACATATTTTTTGCGATGAAAACGTCTAGTGCCTACCATGCATGTCCTCGTCCATCGCAGTGCCCAACGCATCAATCAAATAAGCGGGAATTCCACTCAACTTCCGGAGCTCATCCTTCCAGTGCACCGAGGGAATGAGGCGGATGATAAGGATGACTGCGTCCCGAAGCGACATCAGTTCGTGTTCTTCCAAAAACTCGTCGGTTAAGGCCGTTGTGAGGGGCACTGTGTCAGCTGGTGATGGAGTGCCACGGCGTGGAGAATTCAGGGATGTGGGTGCCGCGTGGCGCGAGGAATTGAGGCCACCAAAATGTGGAGGCGACTCACGCCTCGGAGACAGAGAGGACAGATGGGGGCAGTGCGAAGGTGTTAATGGTGCACGGCGAGACGAAGAAGAAGGCAAAGAAACTTAACTGACATGAGTAAAATTTGTGCAAGGCAACTGGAACTTACCTTTGCGATACGGACTTCGTTCTCCAGCTGAACGATCCGTTTTGAAAGGTAGTGAAGTTCGTCCTGGAATGCCTTTTCGTGATACTCGGAATCCGACTGCATCTGGGCGTTGAGTGCCTGCAGAGACTCGATCGTGTCTCTCAAGACCTCGTTTTCTGCCTCGGCAGTCTCCGCCCGTGCTACAGCGGTCGCCAAGTCGGTGATTTCGTCGATGCCAAAGACTGCCAGGTCATCATCGTCGACAGGCTGAAGACCGACTGGCGCAGGGCCGGGTGTGGGTCCAGCAAGGGTAAGTTGACTCGCAGGTCGGCCTGGGAAAATATAGTGGGCCGAACGGGGGCTCACTGGTGCGGGAATTAAGACGGCGGGCAGGGCAACAGGGCGCACATGCCCAGTTTGAGTCAGTGGCCAGACTCTCTCTGCCTTGTTACGCCAATCTTGCACGGTGGGAACACCGATCTGCTCAATGACCGTTTGGACGATGAAGGCAACGGCAGGGTGGGCTTGAGGGTGGTGGGCGAGAAAATGCGGTGGGAGGTATACATGAGCCTTCAGGCGCTCAGGGGCCGAAGGCGTGCCGGGAACCACAGTGCCATTGACGTGGACAATGAATGTCGTCCCTGCCGTAGCTCGATCCCACTTGGTAGCCTGTAACATCGCAAACTCAGTGTATCTCCAAGAAAAAGTAATGAAAAAATATGTACGAGGTCAAATAGGGAGCGCCGGCACCTCTCCCCGAAATCCTTCCTTGCCAACTGGCCTGGTCTGCCCACAGGTTGTGAGTCGTACAGACTCCAGAACTCGGGGAAAAACTCAGTCGGGGCAGTTTGGTGATGCCCATCTTCACTGGCCCCGGAAGCCACAAATGCTAGGTCGGCCGCAGCGTAACGATGTCGCAGGCGATTGAAATGGGGTACGGCAGCACCCAAGTTTCGACGCACGTCGTAAATCCCGACAGGAGTGAACTCCACCTCCCCCAAGGGCTTTGGAGTTAACGGAATCTCATCACGAGAGGCTGGAATGGGCACTGAGATGTTTGGGACACCCCAGTTGTAGTCGTATGGCGGTGGGTTTGTGGGAGTCGTCATGATGGAGAGAGAATGGACTCGGCAAATCTGTACACAGATCCGATGTCTATCACTTATCCCAATCAGGACTGCGGATTCAAACCGACCAGACCTTGAATTCGTGTTGTTATCTGCCCTCTACAGACCAGTGGCTCCTGCTCAGAGATTGAATCCAAATTATTCCAACTCCAACCTCGTGTGAAATAATCACGCATGTATCTATTTTAATCGCGACGTAAAGACCAGAGTTGCACCCGAGCTGTAGATTGAAGAATGCATCTTCTCGACCAGGTTTCATGGCAATATATTATGTTACATGTTTATCTTTGCCTAAAAAAATATTTTCCGCGGTATATCTCCTCTGTACCTCCTCTTCTACTGCAGCGTGTCCCAGAATGTTCGTCAACATATCAAGCCCATATCTCTCCCGAATGTCCTGAGGATGTGGGAAACATAATATTTGACATGGATCTCTCGTATGCGAAGCTTTCAGACCCAGAAGACAACTTTAAAATTCTATCACTTTTTTGGGTATTCCGCCATTCGTGAAGACTAGGGACGCCGAAACGGAGATCCAGCTACAAAGAGGTCTTCGGGCAGTTATTTAGAACGGTTGTTCATTGAGATATGTGGAGTCCTCGGCATATAGGAAGCTGAAGTTCGAAATAATCAAGTTCACTGTATTGAGCAGTTCAAGTTTCGCTTCAAACCAAGCAACTCCGTAAACTCAATCCAATCTTAATCTTCTGGCAGGATCTTGCAACATTTTGGATATGCACAGCTTCCGAACTCAACGACGATTCAATTAGACACATTTGCACCGAGAAATTGCGATGGTTCGTTTCGACTCGAAGTGCTAATTTTGGCAGACAGATTCAAAGACAGGGCAATAATCTATTCTTCACAGCGTCGTTTCAAAAGTCCTTCAAGATATAGATTGATTGACTCGTGTCCCATACACAATAAAATGCGGAATATCTAGTATTCTATCTCCACAAATTTATTCTCAAGTTCAAATCTGGAAGACACTGACGTTGGCCCGGAGGCTCCAACCGATGAGAAATGAGCTCGGGCGGTCCCGAGGTCTACCCAATGGCTCCCGAAAACGCACAAAAAAGAGCAAAAACATTTGGATTCAACGAGATTTACAAACTAGTTCAATTCCTCAACAGCTCACATCCAAAGTCTCCATAATCTGTATCATATCGTCCACATCTAACCCATCGAGCTCCCGCACTGCGTCCTCCTCATCTTCGTCATACTGCACCACAACCTGCGTAAGTCCTAGGGTCTTCTCTGCCCACGAAGGTAGGGGATAGCTGCTGGTGAGGATCGGGTCACGTCCAAGACGTTCCCCGGGAAAGAGGGTACCGGAGAAGCCAGGTAGTCGACTAGTTTTAACGAGACGTTCAAGAATCGCCTCGTGAATGCGTGATTTGAATGTCCATCGCTCGGAGAGCTCGCGTGCGAGATGGGGCTGTGTGATGCAGGCGGCAGCAATGGCCCTATAAAAATCGACATGCTCATCAATGCCGAAAGTGATAATGCGGCTTATCTCAATGTTGAGCCGCCGAATTTCCTCAAGCGCGCGCTTGATGCCGAAATAGAGGAGTCCGGCCTCACGCCGCGCGGGCTGCGCCCATGGCAGCTGACGAATGTCATTGCGGGTATCGCGAAGAAGGTCAAACTCGGCAAGAGTGGCCGTCTGAATGACAGCTGCCCAGACGAGTTGGTTGCGAGGGGGAACGAGAGCGCTAGCGGCGGCATTGTACTCCGTGAGTGCATGCTGAATAGCTTGGGCACGGCTCTTCAATGCCTTCCCGATCTTCTCGCGTAGTTTGTAAGCTGTAGATTTGCGTGAAAAAAAAAAACTTGAGAAGACTCAAGTGACGTACCAACACCACTCATAGATAACTTTGTCAGCTCGAGAAGTCGCTGGACGACAAGCCGCTCCAGCTTGTCCAATGCACGGCGGTAGCGCCGCTCATTGGTGAGCAGCAGAGCATCGTTGTACTCTTTCGATCCTGTTGTCCACCGTGTTTCAATGCCGTGCTCCTCTTCAAATCGTGCCACCTCTTCTGTGACGAGAAGAAGACGAGTGAATGCTGTCTTGTGGCGAGCTCTCACTTGTGCAATCTGAGGGCGGGTGTAACCGTCGCGAATAATGAGGATATCAAGATTGTTATAATCTCTCACGGCTGCCGCATTGGCGTCACTGAAAACCGGAAACACAAGTAGTTAGATGTGCGACAGATAGATGACAACGAGATACGTACGTAGCTTTCTGCAGCTTTCCTAAAAGTTCGATATAATCCACACTTTGCTGAACCGCCGGTGGCTCCTGTAGCAATGATTCAAGGTGCGCACGCTCATCTTTGAGGTCTTTCTCGTAATCGGTACTGGTTGTATGGAGTGTTTCTTCCAGAATCCGTAATTTGAGGCGGTTCGCAGTGATTTTTTCCACAGCCTGTCGATAATTTTGGAAAATGAAGTTCCCTATGCAGCATCAGAGACAGACAGGACGTGGGGAAAAAAACCCACCGGACGCCGCATGCTTGTCAAGGTCATGGAAATGGAAATGCTCGTCAATCTGTTGCTGGCGGTGGAATGGGGTCGATAGTCGTGTACAACTAGCTAGTTGGTTTGAAAGACAGAATGTACGCTCGCATTCTTCAAAATCTTCGAGTCCAGCACCCTCAACGTACATTGGGTGCCAACCGATTTGACAAGTCCGGTTGTGGGCATGTCCGTGAAATGCGGGGACGACTCCGCGCATGCGAAGGCCAACAGTTTTGCGACCCAACGAACTGCGAAGCAGTGTCTTGAAAAACGCACACATGATATCGTAGCCGATCCCTGGGTCACTGCCGTACCTCTCGAACAGTTTTGCAACGATTGCGAGGGGGTATTTCATTCTGTAGAGATGTCAAGATGCCGCTACAATGACGAAGAGAAAACCGTACAATTCTCCGCTTCGGATCATGTCACACATGACCAAGACATGTCCGTGGCGGCATACCGAGATGAAAATCCCAGCTATTGCGAAAAGCGCGAACATTTTTTTCCGGGCCTCAGGTCCAGCCGCCTTCCAGCGCTCCACACAAGTGTCCACGCATTTCTGGAGCTCGTTGGCGTCATCTCCGCCGAGCTCGTTGATATTCAACCAAGCGACATCACCATCATCGCTGTCAACGGGGAAATCTGCGGGACCGTCGGGGAAATCGTGGGAGTTGGGCAATGGGGACGTGGCCGTGGCAGTAGAGTCGGCGGCGGCGGCAGCAAGTGGCATGTCCGGGGCCACGGTACTGCGTAGGGATTCAGATATGGCCTCCATGGAGGCAGCTGTTGGCATTGGAACCTAAAATATTATATCATTTTGACTGGTGGAATTTTTTTCTGAGGCGCACCTTTGGGGCATTCTTCACCTCGTCCATGTACTTGTCAACCTGCTGCGGAGTAAGCCAGCGGAACGAAGTCGATTTGCGGTTATCAAAACGTGGGTTGCCGGCGCGAAAGGTACTGTCAACGAGCTTTAAGGAATTATTGCCGTCAATTGATCCGAGCCAAGACGGCTTCAGGGGCATCTCATTCTTGAGCACATAGAAGCACGGAGGGCACACATTCTTCCAGTCCCAGGTGTCATCGCGGCCCAGAGCTTGCTGAACTTTCAGATCCACCTGATGTAGGATTGCAAGATAAGCGTCGTATGCAGTTGTAAGTTGTGCAGCGAGAGAAGCCTTGCGTGGTACCTAGATGATTATCATCAGAATGAAGCCGAATGTCCACCGAGCCAAGATAGCTTCCGTAGGAACTATGACGCACGGGCGATAAAGTTGTAGAACTTTATCGCCCGTGCGTCATAGTTCCTACGGTGCACACTCGTGCTCAGCCAGTCGGCACGTTTCCGTTACAGAGGGCAGGCCATGGTCAAAGAATGGTTTGAGTTACCTTATGCAAATGGCACAGAGTTTTGGCCAACGAATCAATTGTATATCGAGGACAGACTCGATGTATCTGTCGATAAACTTCAAAAGTGCGTATTGAGAATGCAATTGCCGGTTTTTCTGGAGCACCGCCAATGAAGCCGCGACGAATTAACGTCTCGTTTGCTCGTACAACGTCGGGGGGATGGGAGAAATATTGGATCTCGGACTCTAGTGGATACGTGAGAGCAGAAATGAAAGAAAAATTGAATATTATGTACCATCGAAGCTAAGAATATTCAGGGGCCATTGGCCGGCCCCCTCCACCTCCACAGCACCGACGTCCTTATATTGCAGGTAGGCGTCGGTGAGGAGGGGCAACTGGGACTGCCACGCATCGACCTGCTTCTGTACACGATGCGCTCGGGTCCGGGAGTCGCCACGACTTGGAAAGGTTAATAGAAAATAGAATCAAGGTCTTAGTCGACATACCCAGGCTTGATTCCTTCCATGAGTTGGTGTATGACGGCTTCCCCACCAGCATGACTCTGGAGGATGGCCTCCTCGCCCGGAGGGAACGTATGAATCCCAGTTCCTATGGGGTGCATCCTCCCAGCCATCATCCTCCGCTCCGAGCACATGCCAGTCGTCCTCGTTATGCGCATAAGGCATCTCGTAGTCGGAGTCGGTTCCCAAATCGAGCATTTCTTGACGCTGCACAAAGCTGAGACCTGGAACATATCGGTGGGAGAAAGGGATTCAGATATAGATGGGTGCAAGCATACCTGCAACTGTATTATCATACTCCTTGCGTGCAGCGGCACGTTGTGCAGGAGTTCTGTTAACTCGGAGAGTCTGCTCCTTGACAGCGGAGCCAGTGCCGCGAACACCGCCATACCGGACCTTAGACTTGTTCGAGAGTCCACCTCGCGCCATGGAACTGTGACAGCAATTATGTGAGATGTGAGGCGTGAGGGCCCAACATTTTCCAAGTGATCGGGTATCAAAAAGGGCGCAACAGCGACATGACGACAGTCAGAGAGAGCACTGAGCAGGAGAGTAGGAGAGCTGACGGCTTACATGCCATGTCAGCTATCAAGGATCGAAGAAAGGGAAACAGTGTTAGCTGTGTGATGCCATGAGTCATGGGGAAGCCGAAATGGGACGGAGCGGCAAGAAGTTTGAAAGGTAGCATGGCTATAAGCCTCTAGAGGTCAGGCAGCAGGCAGGATGGCGGGTGCGAGATGGCAGCTTCGATCATGAAACGGGATAGCAGGCGGGAGATAGTAAATGGGTAATCATTTTGGCATGTCAGAATTAAGTGCGGGGGCAGTATCCTCGACGTTTGGGCATCAGGCAGGATGGCCTTAGCGTGTTGGCATCAAGCGGCGGGCACGCAACGGGGCGGATGGCGGTAATCTTGATGTGTCGGCATCGTGTCGTAAAGGTTGTGATGGTTCCAGATTGGGATGCGAGCGGCGGGCACATTACGGGAGGTGGTTGGACGTGTGGGTACCAAGCGGGATGGCGGGCATGAGTAATAACCGTGATGTCGGCATCAAGCGGGCAGGCGGGATAGTAGCCTTGACGTGCCATGACGTGTCAGGATCAAGCGGGATGGCGGTATCTTTGATGTAAGCATCAGGTGGGATGGCGGTGGTACCCTTGACGTGTCAGCATCAAGCGGGATGGCGGGATGATGGGCGCGCAACAGCGCGCACAAGATGGCGGTAACCTTGATGTGTCGGCATCGTGACATGAAGGCCGTGATGGTTCCACATTGGGATGCGAGCCGCAGTGCCCATTTAGGCTAGCCGGCAATGGCCCGAACATTGTCGACAAGTTTTTACAAGTCAGGTTTAGAATGTTTACGGGCGGGTTTTACGGGCGGATGGTGAGGATGGTTTGATTTGAGACACGAGAGTCCCCGGATCAACATCAGATCATGGCGGCTGATTGGTCGCTAAGGTAAGGTAGGGTAGGTGGGCGGCGCCCCTATTCCTTAACAGGATATTTGCGCGCCTAACTAAGCCAGCCGAGTCATGAGTCATAGAGATACAGTAAGAAGGCCCCTAGTCGATTGAGTTCTTGACTGCGTGTGTAGTACGATACCCATTCGAGAGAAGCACAGAAGAAGCGAACCACAGCGACGAGAAGGGAAGGAAGGTGTTCCAGAAATCGTCCAGTCTCACACAGATGGGTAAACTCACAGGCAAAGTACAATGATTTCCTGACCAAGTCGGTGCACTCATTTGGGCCACAGCAACTCGATAAGCACCCTTTACACTCAAACGAACGAAGACAAGCAGGAATGAATGACTCAGCAAGAGAATTCGACTAAGCGCTGAAAATACGAGTCGCCGACGGGAGGAATATTGGAATATCCTCATTCAACTTCCGAATATGTGAATATGCCGATAGGGGCCACCCCCCGCGGAAAGAAAATTATACACAAGTGGGATAAAACTAACCAGGGACGAGGACAGTCGTAGGGCCCAATGAAACAAGTTGTTGGATAAGGAGGGAGGCAGAACGTGCCCGTCCGATCAGCGTCCGACGTGCGAGCAAATTCAAGTCTACGTCGGCTTCATCGGCCGATCAATCGGTCAGGCACTGAGCACATGAACGCGACGATAAACGCAAGTTACAAATGTACACTCCATACATGGACAAAAACCAAAGAATGAAACCGTAGACGAAGGCGGAGATCGGATGCTGTTGTACAAGGATGTGTAATCAAGCGAGACGAGGGATATAATATATAAGACACGGCAGAGGATATAGGGGACAAGCGAGATGTAACCAGGCATACAGCGATGTATGTAGATGCGCGAGATCATGACCATGTAGAAAAAAACAGCCAACTGTACGGGAGACGATGTAGGAGGAAGAGCGAGAGAGGTGTAAACGGTATAGTCCGGGACGAAGATACAGATACAAGTACATTTTTTGGCCAATTGGTTGGTCGGTTTGGGTCGAGGGTGGCGTTAGCGCCGCCGGCGCCGTGCGCATAGACAGCGCCTGCTGGCCTCGGGTGATAAATAGCACAGTCGGCGTCTGAGAGCCGAGAGGAGAGAGGAAATATGCATATCTAGGAGCCGGTGGTGGTACAATTGCGTCGGATTCAGGGTGCTCTGGGTTTCTGCAGATTGTTCTTTTCGTATGGAGACTTGGATGGCGGATGTGTGGGCCCCGGTAGCGGTGAGGGTAGACGATGGGAGACCCAACGCGGGGAAGGGTATGAGGAAAGCCAAGTCTTTTCTCCTTTTCTTGTACATCGCAGGTAGCGCGTCTTCTTGTTCTTCTTCGTCTTCTTCAGATTCTTGCTGGTCTCCCCCTCCCTCCCTCAAGCTCTCCCCCTCCCTCCCCTCCTTGCCTTCTACACAGTAGACTTGTCATTTTACACCTCGAAGCTGTTGGCGCCCTGCAGCGACGCCATCCAGATACGCGTCTTGTACAGCCTAGCAACGTGCAGCGAGAGTGCGGAGCGAGGGGGAGGGACAAGTAACGCAAATCGAAGTAGCGACCCCGAAGAGAAGAGAAGGAGAATTAAAATTAAAATCAGCTCAAGCCCACTTCTCGAAGGAAAACACGCACCGGAACAGCTCGCGCACGAGCTCGCGGAAGTCGATGCGCTTCTCCGCGACGAAGTAGAACGTGAGCTTGCGGCGGTCCCTGTGGCGGGTTAGCGGTTTTCTAAATAAGGAAATGGCAAAAATAGCAAGGGTACAGATGCACAGGAGGGGAGACAGCAAGTCATCGGACGGGGGGAGCGAGAAAAGAGAAACGGACGTACCACTGATACTCGGCATCGACAACCTCCATCGGCAGCTTCTTCGCGCGCACCTTCGTCTGGCACAGCGCGAGCGCCTTGAGCTCGTCCTGCATCTTTGCGACGAGGAGCCTGCGGGGTGCGTTAGCGTCGGTTCGGTTGGGTGGAGGGCCGAGGAAGAGAAAGAGGATAGTAGGGATGGAGAGAGGCAGGAGGGGAAGCGAAAGCGAGTGCGAGTAAGCAGTCCAATGACGCCGAGGCACGGGCGACACGAGGAGAACGACAGATGCACCCCGCACGTCTGCTCGGCAATGGAAATGACTGGTGCCCACTCCGAGCACAAGCACAAGGCAGACATCCACACTACGAGGCGCCGGCCGCGGGTTGTCGCTGTCCATCGCCCTCCTCTTCCCTCCCTTCTCCTGCTCCCTCCCCTCTCTGCGATGAAAAACACAAAACGACACTCACTGCGCATCACCCGCCCCTGCCTTGCCGTATATCATCTTCGGCGCAATCTCCTTCTTCCCGCCCCCGCCGCCGTCGGCGCCGCCAGGGCTCGTGGGCGGCGATTGGCCGCTACCTGCATGAGTGGGTCAGCATGGGTGGGCGGCAGGACATCAAGCAGAAGCACGACTCTTCGCAGGATCTGTGATGGGCGACGGCGATGCCGCAACACCATCTTCATCGCCCATCACGCATGCTGTGAAGGGGAGAGCAAAGAACGGAGAATGAAAAAGCACCCACCGAAGCGCTGCTGCCCCCGCCCAAAACACCTCCACCTCTCCGAGCGTGATGCTGTCGTTCACGACCTTGCCTACAAAGGAAAGAAAAGCGTGAGCGTCTCGTCTTCTTCACTGTCAATCGAAAGAAAAGAAAAGAACCATCCCGCGCAGCTCGTCGCTGGAATAGGCGGGCAGGCAGGGAATAACAAGTCTCTTCCCGAAAACCAAGAATCACAGAAGACAGACGACGCGGAGGGAAACCCACCCAAATCCTTCCCCCGATCCGCCTCCACAATCACCAAGTCGCCCACCCGGATCGGGTCGTCGTCCGCTGCGTAGCCTGTGCCATCCATCTGTCAGTATTTGTACTCGTCTACACTCATGCCCGACTCACCATTCCCGTTCCCATTCCGTCCCTGGCTCGCCTGTAAAGAAATCGTCAGCGCCTGCCTGTCCCAAATTCACTCCCAATCCCAGCCTCCAAGCCCCCCATCTGACCCGCCCCACTCGACCCTCCCCACCCGGACGGGGCGCAGTCCAAACGCCTCTCACAAAAAAAAAACCAAACAGAACGAAAAAACGCGCGCACTCACCATCCGATCCGCCGCCCTATAAAACAGATCCGTCCGCCCGCCTTGAACTCGACGATATACAGCGGCCACTCGGGCGGCACCGCATGCAGCGGGAGGCCCTTCCCCAGGTCCGCGAGGTGTCCGCCCCCCTGTCCCTGTCCGCCTCCCTGTCCGCCGCCTTGGCCACCCCCACCGCCACCGCCACCCTGGCCGTGTCCTTGCCCGCCGCCGCCTGTCCGTGCCCGCCGCCGGGGCCCTGGAAGTGGTGCGGCGCATGCGCATGCGGGTGCGCGGACACAGGCGACGTGAGGTGCGCGACGTGCGAGGACGCGTGCACGGGGTGCGCGGAGGCCTGTGAGGCGTAGGACGGGCCGCCGGGGCCGGCGCTGTATTGCGGGGAGTAGGGCGGCTGGGCGTACTGTGAAGAAGACGCAGAAGGGAGTCAGCGTCGTGCGGGAAGTGAAGCCAAGACAAGAGAAGAGAGGAGGATGCGATGATGCGACGACCGGCACCAGCGTCGCGAAAAGACACAGCTGGTCACTTGTGAAAAACAAGCAGCAGCCTCCGTCGACGCAGGACACAGCCCACAAAAAGTACGAAATAACCCACCTGTCCCAGCCCCTGCCCTGCCGACGCATACCGCTGCACAGGCGACACTGGCGCCGCACCACGCCGTGCGCCACCTCCCCCCCTCCCCCCTCCGCCGCCCTCATACTGCGGAAACTCCCCCCTCCCCGCCCCGCCGCCGCCGCCGCCGAGGTTTGTGTTGATATTCAGCTCCCGTGGCGGGCTGAAATACGCCGAGACGTCCGAGGCCCAGTTCTTTCCCGCCTGCTGCTCCGCCACCACGGATGTCGGCGCCCCCACCCCGCGCGCCTCGCTCGGCGACACCCCACCCCGCCCAGCCCGCCCAGCCCCAGCCCCATGCTCAACGACGGGCTGCGCCCAATCGCCAGCGGCGCGTGGATCGGGAGGCTCCCCACCCTCTCCCTTTCCCCCATCCTGTCTCCGCCCCCACCCCCGCCGCCGCCGCGCAAATCATCGTACCCGCGCTCGTCATACCGCCCCGACAACGAGTCCTCCCGCCTCCGCTGCCCGAACCCCCCGCCGTAGGCATTGCTGGGGCTCGTCGCCGAATGCAGGCTCAGGCCCCCCAGCCCGATCTCCAGATCGTCGTCGCTCAGCAGCAGCCCCCCGCCCCCCGAAGCCGCGGCCGTTGTTGTTGCTGCTCGCGCCTCCGCCGCCGCCGCCGCCGTACCCCCCGGGCGCCGAGGGGCCGGGCGACGGCGAGCCCCCGCCCGCGGGGTCGGGGACGTGGAAGCCCGCGAGGCGGCGGTGCGGCTGCACGACGGAGACGCTGTGGCGGCGCGAGGTCGCGCCGCTCCCGGCGGGTCGAGGTCGAAGTCGCCGCGCTGCTGCTGGTGGAGGGTGTAGGAGGAGGGGTGGGTGTCGCGGACGTCGCGGTCGCGGTCGCGCGGGGCGAAGCCTAAGAGAGATGACATTGTCAGTTAAAAGACATATGTATAGAAAGAAAGAGAAAGAGATCAAGCCTCGCATGCGCGAGGCTGGAGGGGGGAAGTAATACCAAAAATATAAAGCAAGAATGGGGACGAAGTAAGCGGCGGTCTAAGTAAAGTCGAGTGGAGAGGAAAGAAGGAAAGAAGAGGGGTCGTGTGAGGACCGTCGGGGGAAGTGAGAAGAAAAGAGAAGAGGGGACAGGTAGAATGAGCGGACGGCGAAAAGCCAGCGCTGGCCGAATGCAAAGACCAGTCGTGTGCGCTAGCAAAAATGCAAGAAAAATGCAGAACGACGAAAAGCCAGCACTGGTAAGGAAATGCCGAGTGCTCGTGTGCGCCCGCAAAAATGCAAGAAAAAAGCAGAACGACACCTACCATATCCTCCATCCCTCGCACCCGCACCCCCAAA